>JBAMBR010006733.1:0-159266 GCA_037044475.1 Zaprionus obscuricornis | reverse complement strand
TATATATACAAGATACGATATCATCATGCTATACGATATACATATTATATGTATGTAGTATGCTACATAAATATGATATTGAATATCGATAAATTGTTAATTGCCCAAGCACAGTAACCGTGCTAATGGCCTTTCCAATTAATTTGTCATGCAGATTGCAATCATAGACCGCATAAAAATTTGATAAATAAATAAGTAAAATTTGTTTTGTGTGATTTATCGAACACATGGAAGTGCAAAATGTTTGAAATGCGTAAAATTTATTAAAATTAAAAACTTGTACAAGCCATAAAATACCTACACACTCTTTTTATGTATACACTCAACTACATGCACACTAACATACTGACAAACACTCACTCACACACACACACACACACATACAGAAACAGACTTACTTCCCACTCAACGAAGAGAAAAAGAAAGGCATGACCGTAGCAGAATGTTTATGAAGTAAATAATCGAAGCATGCTCCTTGAATTATTCATGAGGCTTATGAAAAAATACTAAGGAGCCACAGGAGCAAGAACGGCAAAAGTAACAGCAGCAGCAGCAGCAATAGTAGTAGCAGTAGAAGAACAGGAAGCAGCTGCTATGGGCGTCGTGTGGGCAGATGAAAATGTGGCCGAGCATTGAGGCTAGTCCTGACCTGACCGTCTGCGTGACATTACATTGACCAAGGTCGGTCGCTTTTCAAGAAAAATCAACACGTCTCGGGTGCCGTGGGGTTACATGCTTTTGCAACATTTGCAATTAGCCAGAAAGGCTTTGTTCTTACAATTTTTGCATATGCATATTCTAGCTTAATTCTAGCTAAAAATTTATAAATAAATTCTTAGCTAAATCTTGCCTAAACTAAGGCTGTGTTATGCATAATATAATATTTTTATGTGGCCAATGTACACGTTATTTTCTTTCATAGTATATTCAAATATTTTCAGTTGTAGCTTAAAATATAAATTTACAACTAAGCTGTAAAAAAATAAAAAAAGCAAAAATCTGCTCTCAATTTCCCTTGTCCAAGGCAAGCAATAATTGCATGACTGCACAGCTTTTATTCTTAAGTATTTAGTTTGTTGCAAGTCTTTAAGTAGCTCTACTTTGCAACTTGATACGCAAATATTTGAAAACAAATAAAAATATTTCTCTGTATATTGTTATTACATTTTGTTGCTGTCTTTCAATTACAGTTATTTTACCAATTTTGAGAGAACAAATTGTAAACACTTTCGGTAAAAAATAATATTGAAAAATTTACTTCAAAAAATTGGCTATATGTAATAAAAAGAATATTCGTTATATTTCTTATACTTCACTTAAATAATTATAAATTTATTAAATTATTAGTTAATAAATATCTAAATATTACAAATAAAAAATAAAGTGTCTGAAAGAATTATAGAATTTATAAATTCTTTAATTAAAATCATAAAACCAAACAAAACAAAGTTGAAGTTCAGATTAAATAGACAAAAATCTTTAAATCTCAATACATAAATTCACAAGCAATTGAAATGAAATTTCTTTAAATGAAAGTGCTTACAAATTTAAACCTATAACTCGATAGAGACTAACAATTCAAAGCTCTTATTGAAATCCAATTAATATTCGATTTCCGACAATTTGAATTTGAATATGAGCAAAGAATTTGCTGAATTTTGTATTTGTTTTCATTGCTTGGACTTACTTATTGGCTTTGTTGCTAGTAATCCTAGGCATAAAACGATTATCCAAAAGTAATACATATTTCCGAGATTGTGGTTACAAAAATCTCCTTTCGATGATTGGTTTAGGAATTCGCACTAAGAAATATTTGAAGTGCACAGAAACTAAATAGAATTTGTCACAATATTCGATTTCCTTTGATTATCTTCACAAAATTCAAGTCAGGTCAATGTTTATTTTGATTGTATTGACCAAATCGGTGGCGTTGGATTTACAAAATAATTTCTGCTTTGGCACCAATTTTTAAAATACACAAATAACTTTTCAATAGCACGTAAACTTAATTCAATTTTATTTATTTTTTTTATTAATCTTTGATTGCCAACATTTAAAATTGATATTTAAGTTACATTTTTATTGAAAACGCCTGAGAGACGCGCGTTGCTTCGTTTCCGTTCTTCAAAATTGCAATTAAAAAAAAAAAAACCGTGCCTATTATTAAAAATAGCGCGCAAACGCAACCAAACGGGATCAAAGGTGTTTGTGGTTGTGCTTTAATTTCAGTTAACTTCGGCTAAATAGACTTTAATAGTAGCATACAAAATAATACAAACATCCGCACACGTTGAGTAGCACTTATTTTCACTTTCACTTTCACAGGACACTACACTACACTATACACTCGCAGTGCGAACGTTCAGCTCCTTTTGGGGATTGACTTTACAAAAACTAAAGAATGCTTTTACTTATATTCGGATGTTCGCACGCGTCATTTGTTGTGCGCTTCGCAAGCGTTTATCCTAGACTGAATGGGACAGAGCCGAGTCAACGCGAGGCTGGAATATTGCCGATATCAGAATGTTACTACAACATATAATACGCACGAACCTTTATGTGGGTGTAGAATTTCCACTGAAGTTCAGGACATACGAAGTTCAGCCGAACCCACGCACGAGAGCGAAAGCTTTGTTAAAAATGCCAAAGAGTAAAGCTTTTTTATCCGTCATTTTATCCAGACAGTTGTTGCGCTATCGCAACAGGATTTAAATGATTTCTCACTGGAACCAGCACGTGTTGAAAATGAAGCAACAGGCTGTTCACATTCACATTCATTGTACGTAAACATATATTTGTGAGTGTGCGTGTGTGTGTGTTTTAGTCTTTTGACAGTCAATCCTTGTGCCTTCTTCTGCCTTCCTTATGTGGACTGCCCTGACCTGCTCTCAACGTTCGTTTATGCAACTAAAAGTGGCCGTTTTAAATGCATTAAACGTGGCACAATAACATGAATGGCATATTGTTTCAATAGCTGCTCGACTTGCCCACAATACAAAACCAAAAACAATATAAACATACATATTATCAAGATAGACAATCAACTCAAGAACAAATAGAAAACAAAAAACAACAAAAAAAAAAGCACAACAACATTTGACAACATCAACTCAATTATCATTCTTAAATGTTTGCCAACAATGTCTGATTTTAATTATTGTGCTGCTTTTGTTACTGATTGCGGCTTACCCGCATTGTGGTTTTGTAAGCTTACTTAGTAGCTGTATTACCTGTGGCCTTTGAGTGGTACTTTCAATTATGCATACATTTATTGTTGGCATTTCGCATTAATTAGTTAACACTTGAAATAATTAATTTAATTTTTAAATGAAATTCAATTTTAATAAAATAATTCATTAAATTTTAATAATTATTTATTTTTTTATAATTTTATAACTACTATATATCGAAAATCTAACTTTTATAAGAGTGAAGTTAATCAGAAAAATAAAAAAAAATATATTTAAATATTATTTTTAAGTATAACGTTAACTTGTCAGACATAATTTAGTTAATTATTGGTTGAATCTAATTACAAATATCCATTCAATTTTCCTTCACGCTGTATAAATTCTACTTAATGCCTAACAAACAACGGGACAGATAACTATGTTATATTTTCTTTCTCTCTCTCTCTCTTTGTATGTTATTTTTATTGTCTCTTGGTGAGACTCTTTCTCCTATAGTCAATCATTTTTAGCAGCTAATACAGCTGACAAATCCTTTACTTCAATTTGACTTCGGCTTTAAGCATAGTAAGTCTCTTAAGACATTCCTTTTGGTAAAAGCTTTTGACACTACCGCGTATCAATTAGTCATTAAGCAAGGCACCAGGCAAATAAACTGCCTGAGAAATTTTGTCAAAGCATTTGGGATTTCATTTGTCTTCACACGACGGAAAGTCTTTATATATATATACTGTATACTGGACAATAAAGACAAGACAAGACGCTGGCACGTATCACTGTCCCTGCTTGCAAATGTTCTTTGCAAACGTTCGCTTTTATGGGATTTCTAGTTTTTAAATTAAGATCAGGAACCAGGCACGTGGTCATAAAGCGAATTTAATGCGAATTTCACACACAACATGCCCTGCATATTCTGTAGATACTCATTTAATTTTCGCTCTGTCCACTTTTAATTACAAACAATCAAATCAGCTTGTTTTAGACTTGCCACACCGCGCATGCTGCCAACAAAAGACACTCCATGCCATGCATGTCGCTGATGGTAAGGGATCTGTGGTGTATTTGGGTGCTGGCTGGCTCTGTTGCCTGGTCTGACTTTGGGTCTGGCTATGTCATTGTAAAAAGCAACAACGACTGTTTGTGCATTTTGCAGTCAGCAGCCTGGCCAACAGGATAGTGAGCAGACAGAAAGACAGCAACAAGGACATAGCGCGTGTTTGTTTGTTTGGTGTGTGCATGTTTGTGTGTGTGTGTGTGTGTATGTTTATGTTTTGGCTGGCCGACTGTCATCATTAGTGACCACAACAAAAGTTGACAGTCAGCTAAATGGGTGCACGGCCGCCTCACTTCGCTTCGCTCAACTCCGTTTCTCTGTCTGACATACTTATTTCATTTTTCTTTCTCTTTCTTTTTTTTCATTTTTGTATTCTTTCACTAAGCCAGCTAGGCAGCCAGGCAGTCAGCCATCAAGCCAGCACATGCTATTAAGTCATAAAAGGCGTGGCTGTGAGGTAGAAGCGTTAATTTTCTGAATGTGCCGCCCACAACAAAAAAACAAAAGTAAGACTTTTCCCTTAGCTCGCTTTGCAAGAGAATCAATAATTTTTGTACTAGCAGGGACAGTGATACGTGCCAGACTAATTGATACGCGGTAGTGTCAAAAGCTTTCACCAAAGGGAATGTCTTAAGAGACTTACGATGCTTAAAGCCAAAGTCAAATTGAAGTAAAGGATTTGTCAGCTGTATTAGCTGCTAAAAATGATTGACTATGGGAGAAAGAGTCTCACCAAAAGAATGAAAATAACATACAAAATGAAAAAGAGAGAGAGAGAAAGAGAGAGAAAGCAAATATAACATAGTTATCTGTCCCGTTGTTTGTTAGGCATTAAGTAGAATTTATACAGCGTGAAGGAAAATTGAATGTATATTTGTAATTAGATTCAACCACTGATTAACTTAATTATGTCTGACAAGTTAACGTTATAATTAAAAATAATATTTAAATATATTTTTTATATTTTTCTGATTTACTCTACTCTTAGAAAAGTTAGATTTTAGATATAAGTATAGTAGTTATCAATTTATAAGAAAATATATAATGATTAAAATTTAATGAATTATTTTATTAAAATTCAATTTTAAGTTAAATATTAAATTAATTATTTCAAGTGTTAACTAATTAATGCGAAATGCCAACAATAAATGTATAATTGAAAGTACCACTTAAAGGCCACAGGTAATACAGCTACTAAGTAAGCTTGCAAAACCACAATTCTGGTAAGCCGCAATCAGTACCAAAAGCAGCACAATAATTAAAATCAGACATTGTTGGCAAACATTTAAGAATGAGAATTGAGTTGATGTTGTCAAATGTTGCTGTGCTTTTTTTTTTTGTTTTTTTTTTGTTTTCTATTTGTTCTTGAGTTGATTGTCTATCTTGATAATATGTATGTTTATATTGTTTTTGGTTTTGTATTGTGGCAAGTCGAGCAGCTATCGAAACAATATGCCATTCATGTTATTGTGCCACGTTTAATGCATTTAAAACGGCCACTTTTAGTTGCATAAACGAACGTTGAGAGCAAGCCTGGGCAGTCCACATAAGGAAGGCAGAAGAAGGCACAAGGATTGACTGTCAGAAGACTAAAACACATACACACACATACACACACACACACATATATATATATATATATGTTTACGTACAATGAATGTGAATGTGAACAGCCTGTTGCTTCATTTTCAACACGTGCCGGTTCCAGTGAGAAATCATCTAAAGCCTGTTGCGATAGCGCAACAACTGTCTGGATAAAATGTCGGATAAAAAAGCTTTACTCTTTGGCATTTTTAACAAAGCTTTCGCTCTCGTGCGTGGGTTCGGCTGAACTTCGTATGTCCTGAACTTCAGTGGAAATTCTACACCCACATAAAGGTTCGTGCGTATTATATGTTGTAGTAACATTCTCATATCGGCAAATATTCCAGCCTCGCGTTGACTCGGCTTTGTCCCATTCAGTCTAGGATAAACGCTTGCGAAGCGCACAACAAATGACGCGTGCGAACATCCGAATATAAGTAAAAGCATTCTTTAGTTTTTGTAAAGTCAATCCCCAAAAGGACCTGAACGTTCGCACTGCGAGTGAATAGTGTAGTGTAGTGTCCTGTGAAAGTGAAAGTGAAAATAAGTGCTACTCAACGTGTGCGGGTGTTTGTATGCTACTATTAAAGTCTATTTAGCCGAAGATAACTGAAATTAAAGCACAACCACAAACACCTTTGATCCCGTGGTTGCGTTTGCGCGCAATTTTTAATAATAAGTACGGTTTTTTTTATTTAATTGCAATTTTGAAGAACGGCAACGAAGCAACGCGCGTCTCTCAGGCGTTATCAATAAAAATGTAACTTAAATATAAATTTTGAATGTTGGCAATCAAACAATAATAATAAAAAAAAAAATAGATAAATAAATAAAATTGAATCAAATTTACGTGCTATTGAAAAGTTATTTGTGTATTTTGAAAATTGGTGCCAAAGCAGAAATTATTTTGTAAATTCAACGCCACCGATTTGGTCAATACAATCAAAATAAACATTGACCTGACTTGAATTTTGTGAAGATAATCAAAGGAAATTGAATATTGTGACGAATTCCATTTAGTTTCTGTGAACTTCAAATATTTCTTACTGCGAATTCCTATACCTATTATCGAAAGGAGATTTTTGTAACCACAATCTCGGAAATATGTATTACTTTTGGATAATCGTTTTATGCCTAGGATTACTAGCAACAAAGCCAATAAGTAAGTCCAAGCAATGAAAACAAATACAAAATTCAGCAAATTCTTTGCTCATATTCAAATTCAAATTGTCGGAAATCGAATATTAATTGGATTTCAATAAGAGCTTTGAATTGTTAGTCTCTATCGAGTTATAGGTTTAAATTTGTAAGCACTTTCATTTAAAGAAATTTCATTTCAATTGCTTGTGAATTTATGTATTGAGATTTAAAGATTTTTGTCTATTTAATCTGAACTTCAACTTTGTTTTGTTTGGTTTTATGATTTTAATTAAAGAATTTATAAATTCTATAATTCTTTCAGACACTTTATTTTTTATTTGTAATATTTAGATATTTATTAACTAATAATTTAATAAATTTATAATTATTTAAGTGAAGTATAAGAAATATAACGAATATTCTTTTTATTACATATAGCCAATTTTTTGAAGTAAATTTTTCAATATTATTTTTTACCGAAAGTGTTTACAATTTGTTCTCTCAAAATTGGTAAAATAACTGTAATTGAAAGACAGCAACAAAATGTAATAACAATATACAGAGAAATATTTTTATTTGTTTTCAAATATTTGCGTATCAAGTTGCAAAGTAGAGCTACTTAAAGACTTGCAACAAACTAAATACTTAAGAATAAAAGCTGTGCAGTCATGCAATTATTGCTTGCCTTGGACAAGGGAAATTGAGAGCAGATTTTTGCTTTTTTTATTTTTTTACAGCTTAGTTGTAAATTTATATTTTAAGCTACAACTGAAAATATTTGAATATACTATGAAAGAAAATAACGTGTACATTGGCCACATAAAAATATTATATTATGCATAACACAGCCTTAGTTTAGGCAAGATTTAGCTAAGAATTTATTTATAAATTTTTAGCTAGAATTAAGCTAGAATATGCATATGCAAAAATTGTAAGAACAAAGCCTTTCTGGCTAATTGCAAATGTTGCAAAAGCATGTAACCCCACGGCACCCGAGACGTGTTGATTTTTCTTGAAAAGCGACCGACCTTGGTCAATGTAATGTCACGCAGACGGTCAGGTCAGGACTAGCCTCAATGCTCGGCCACATTTTCATCTGCCCACACGACGCCCATAGCAGCTGCTTCCTGTTCTTCTACTGCTACTACTATTGCTGCTGCTGCTGCTGTTACTTTTGCCGTTCTTGCTCCTGTGGCTCCTTAGTATTTTTTCATAAGCCTCATGAATAATTCAAGGAGCATGCTTCGATTATTTACTTCATAAACATTCTGCTACGGTCATGCCTTTCTTTTTCTCTTCGTTGAGTGGGAAGTAAGTCTGTTTCTGTATGTGTGTGTGTGTGTGTGTGAGTGAGTGTTTGTCAGTATGTTAGTGTGCATGTAGTTGAGTGTATACATAAAAAGAGTGTGTAGGTATTTTATGGCTTGTACAAGTTTTTAATTTTAATAAATTTTACGCATTTCAAACATTTTGCACTTCCATGTGTTCGATAAATCACACAAAACAAATTTTACTTATTTATTTATCAAATTTTTATGCGGTCTATGATTGCAATCTGCATGACAAATTAATTGGAAAGGCCATTAGCACGGTTACTGTGCTTGGGCAATTAACAATTTATCGATATTCAATATCATATTTATGTAGCATACTACATACATATAATATATATATCGTATAGCATGATATCGTATCTTGTATATATAGTATCATATCGTATACAAATGTGAGTAATTTGATTTGATTATCGAGGCAATAAGCGACTTGGCTGTGCACATTAATTACGATGCTGAAAAGTATGCCACAAAATTAAATTTAATTACAGCTTCATTTGGGGGGCGAAAGTTAATCAAAAACTCAATGAGCAGCTCGTAAAAGACAACAGCCCTCACAACAGTCCGCAGTTTGCAGTCCGCAACCCGTAGTCTGCATCCCGTAGCTCGCAGCTCAAAGTTCGCAGCCCGCAGCCTGCAGCTCGCACCTCGTATCTATTACACGTTGTCGAGTCAACGTAATCGCTGAAAAATTAATACACCAAGAAGAAGAAGAAGATGAAGCAGCAGCTCCACCAGCAGCAGCAAAAGGAGCAGCAAAAGCATAAGAATCAGCACCAGCAATAAGAGCAGCAGCAGCAGCACAATCAAGGACCATGAAGCTACATGGATCGGTGACTGTCGTAAAGCACGTTTGGGCAATATTACCCCGCCAATGGCTGAGATACGAGGCAGCATCATATAAAATGTGCTGTTGCCACAGTAAAATCAATTTCAAGTCGTTAAACGAAATGAACCTTATAGAAAGTTGTCTTACTCTGTCAGATTTCTTTGCGGAAGTGAAAGTTTCACAGCACATAGCACACAGCATATACGCATACAAAGAGACACATAACGTACACTTACCAACATAAGAACACATTAAAATGTCTGATCCTTGAATGTCCTGAACATTTTAAATGCGTCGCCAGCTAAAGCTAAATGTTTCACAGCGTCGGATACTGATGCAATTATTATTGATTTTCTGAACATAAATTACCTCTAATTGAATGATTCTCATAAAGATATATCGTAGCATATAGTATATAGTATGTATATATGTGTCAGGTAATGTCTAGTCATGTGTTAAATTACATTGTGCAACATTATTTAAATACTTTTAATTATTAACTTATTTGTAGCAGAATAAAGAAAGAAAAAATGGCACGTCATATACCATTATCGTTACCATTGGATGTGAAATGTTTGTTTGGCACTTAATGTCAAATTCAATTTGGAAATTTAAACAAAACATAAATCAATTTGAATGCATAAACACAAGAGCTGCGTCAACTATAACTGCGTTCAACAAATTTACACTAAACAAATATTATGTTAACCCTTGGCGTCTCGACGCGACAACAGTAGATGTTGCTTTAGGCAATAGCTGGCCTTTGTTGCGTATGCTTAATGTACTGTGCGCGCACATGTCCATATAAACGTAATAGTTATGAAAGTCCCCAACAACAACAACCACAACTACACATAATGGAAAGACAAGTGTGTGTGTATATATATGTATGTATGTGCTATGTGGAACCTCAATGGCAGGTCTGGCCAGAGGCAAAGCCAAGTTGTGCACACACAGACAACAGAATGACAAGAGGCAGGCGACGGTGCAGGCGACACGTTCCCTGAAGCTGGTTGACAAACTGACAGACTTGCCACACTGCGTGACGGTTTATGGCCAGAGTCGACTGTCACAACCAACTTTAACAATCAACAGACCACCCGTCGCTCTAAGACGACTGTCGTTGTGATTTTGTCTTGAGCAACGACCATTTTGGCATGTTTGGCATGTAAGACAGACTTAGGACTTAAGACGGAAGGCGTAAGACGCAAGGCGACAGGCGACAGCCGTAAGGCGTCAGGTGGCAGGCATTGCACTTTAATGTACTTGAGGCAGTCAACTTTAAAGCTTTGATACAGCCAATAAATATATCTTTATATACGTATATATATATATATACATATGTATATAGTCTACGTTTTGGTAAATGTCAGAATTATGGAATGTCTATCAATTGGTGCAGACATATGAACGCTCAGGGCAAAGTTTTTAACAGACTTGTGACACTGGCAGACTGTCAGCTTACCGTTACAGTGTCAAGTCGAGTGAGTGGAATCAGATTAAAGTAAATATTACACATGGCGGCAACTGGTTATTGGGCCTGGTGTTGCTACTGTGCCGTAATGTATGCTGTAGCATACAATTTGCACGAGCCGCAGGTAGTAGAAAGCACTTGGCAAACGACTTGAACAATTTTGCACAAATTTGGCGCAAAGACAATCAAAAAGTTATAAAACAAGCTTCGGCAAAACGAAAACAATGAAAGAAGCGGCCGGAATTCCGTAAAGCCCAAATGCCAAATCACCAGGAAAGGTAGCAAAAGACGTAAATGATGCTCAGCATTGAATGCGGAAGGAGTACAACGAATGGAATGGAATGGAACGGAATACGAGAAATACAGAGTGGGGGCATTCTATGGAGACTAAGAACTGACTTTTTAAGGCATGTGTGTGTAGCGAGCTGTGAAAACTTTTAGGTAACTTTGTTTTTGTATTTTTTTTTTTTGTCTGTCTGTCGGCAATGTCTTGTTGTACCTGCTTGGCATTGCGCATACGGCACGTGGTGTTATTATCAGCCGCATCAGCGGCGCCGTAAAGTAAATGCAAAGTGTGCAAAGTCTATAAACGAGCGTCAAACTTAAAAGCCCCAGGGTGGCGGTGTCTTGGCAAGGACGTTCAGTATTCTAGTATTCTGCCAGTCAATGACAAGCGTTTGTAAGCGAGACAGTACTAGATACTGTGTGTGTGTGTGAGAGAGAGAGAAAGAAGTTGTAAGAGAGTAAAATATAAGGGAAGTAGGATAGATAAGAAGATATCCAAGTTTATCGGCGTAGAAACAACTGAGCCTATCAAAAAAAAAAAAAAAAAAAATAGAAACAAAAATAAAAAAAAAGTTACTCATACGACAAATTGTCACTGCATTGGTAACGGAAACGACAGGGAACACGAGAAACGAATTTTATATTTCAACGTTTGCTATTTTTTGTATTATTTATGATGCCGTGGGTAATGTCGTTAAACTGAGGCCATTAAAAATACTTTCGTATATATGGAATATGTGTGTGAGACACACTTCAGCTGCCTGACAGCGCCTAAAATAAGAAATAAGTGATGGAAAATTCCTACAAACAATTATGCCTAAGTGCCGTCTCTGAAATATTCATGAAGCCGACAAGAATTTCTAAACATTCGAAAACGAAAATACAATTTTTAAACGTAATTTGACCTTTAGTCGTAGGATAAATGTTTCGTATAAGCATTCAAAGTTTCCTGTCTGAAATGACAAGTCTGTAAAATATTGATCAAATTTAAACTAATATCGATGGTATATAAAAATTAGCATAATTTAATAATAAAGTATCTGATCTTCTATTTAAAAAAAAAAAAAAACTAAATTTCGTAACATGACAACAAAAAACAAAAAAAAAAAAAATACAAAACGCAAAACTTGTAAAAGTTTACGATATTCTTTTGCAATTTAAAAAAAAAATAAAAAAAAATATATAAATAAAAAAAACAAAATAATTCTGTGATATAAATGCAAATTTGTAGCTATTTATCAATGCAAAGCTTCTTTCAAGCTACATAGCAAAATTGAAAACTATTAAAATGTCAGCAAATAATTACGCATGACAGCAGTTGCATAAATCTGATGGCGTCTTATTGCCAAATCCGCCACTCAAACGAACTCAGCCAGAGCAAAGTCGGAAACTGGCAAAGCCAACGAGGCGTTACCACCGAAAATGGTCATAATGCGACACTTCTTGCATAGCGCGAGAAATGAAACTTGCCAGTCAACGATTTCTACTTCTACTCTGTATGTGTCTGTGTGAATGTATATATATGTATGTTTCTGTGTCAGTGTTCTTAAGTGTGTGTGAAGAAAGAATGAAAGCACTTTATCAAAAAGGATTTACGTGGCACGGCCAAAGGACCTGCTGCATTTGCTTTACACTTCGCTGCGTTGAAGTTTATATACATTTTTTTTTCTTGTTCAACTCAATTTTTTTTTTTTTTTGCTTTGACAGTTTTGTAATAACAATAAACGCAAGAAAAGAAATCGATTTACCATTTTTCACTAAATTTATGGGTTTATTAAGAGTCACAGTTATTGTCCTTTGCTTGCCTTTTGTTGATTTGGCAACACGCGTCCTTTTTTTTTTCTTTTTTTTTTTTTACATTTAGCATAAAAAAAGAGAAGAGAAGAAAGAAAAAAAAATGAATTTCGTGAGATTTTTATTTGATTGCTGCTGCCTCGGGATTGTGGAGAAATTCATGAAAGTTAAATCCGTATACTTGAAGCTTTTGATGTTGTTCTTGTGGCTGTTTTAATGAGCCATAATAAGACAGACATAAGGAGCAGAAAAACAGAAGGTGGCTGATGGCTGATGGCAGTCAGTAGGCAGTAGGCAGTAGGCATTGGTATAAATGGCAGACGGCAAGCAGTCAGCAGCTGCAGCATAAATCCAAGCTAATTCAAACCCAAATCACCAAAAATGCGTTGGCATTGCCGGCAGGCATTTGTAACTGGCAGACCCGAAATAAATTTCAAAAAGCCATAAATTGGCAAATGGCACGCAATGGGTCAGCAAACGCTGACAAACATTCCACAAGAACAACATCAGCAGCAGCAACAGCAATAACAAAAAAAACAAGAAACATAAAAAAAACACTACAACAACAACAATGTGTAAAATTTTGTGTAAAATCGAATTCCGTTGGCCAAATGTAAATTGACTCTCCGTAAATGAGAAAGAAAAAAAAAATGAAGCAAAAGAATGTCTTTTCAATGTGCTTTGGATTCAATGTGCTGTGCAGCGAAGCGTTAATTATTTGCCAGAATACACAATGCCCATAGTGTAGCATAAAACGAATTCAAGTTCAAGCCAAAAACCGATTTTGACCAAAAACGCAAAACTCAATCCCAGAACGCATTCATTAGAGCTCACATTTTTGATTTTTCGTACCAAGTTTTTGGTTTTGGCAGGAAAAACTTTTAACAAAGGTCGAGAGCATTTTAAAGTCAAACGCTGCAGGCAATTCATGCAAAATGAATGAGGCCTGCTGGTTAGCAATGACAAGTTTAGGATTTAAGGGATTTTGTGCGGACGCCTAAGCAGATCGGCCCTTTCTCAGAGAACCCTCCAACACAACCCTGTTCCCATTCCAAAATTCAAAATACACCACTGGTTACAGACCTGGTTCAAAGGCTAAATTGATGACGCATAAATTTTGTGTTCTGAAAATCTGAAAATACTTTGTCCCAAAGTTGGGCGTGTGGTCAAACCAAATAAGCGACAGTAAAATGACTAAATAGCCTTTCGACCATTGTTACTCTCCTACAACACTGTACAAAAATTTAAACTCACTTCGTATAAAATTTGTTATGTTGACAAGGTATAAAATAATCAAATAAAAAATACAACAAAATATTATTTTATACAGCAAATAATTGATCAAGAAACTAAATTTAATTTTATATTTGTACAGTATTTTTTTTTATTTATTTATTTTTTTTTTTATTTTAAACGTAATACTTAATACTAATTAACTTGGTATTTTCTGCGCATAGTATATAAAGATGCAATGTTTATGTAATTAGAATTGTTACAACTTTTCAAGTATCGTAATAATAATAATAATAAAAGATATCATGATAATAAGCTGAACTGAACCTTAAACTAAATATATGTTTAAATGTGCAAAACCTTTTGTTAATTTTATTGATTTATTTTAGGGATCTCTATAAAATGTCGTTTTTATCGTCGGTGGGTAATAATCAAGCGTTTTATAAATGGGTCAGAGGCTCGAATATGAATCTAAAGTTTTAAAGTTTTGATACAAAACCAAAATCCTTTATTTTATGCCTCACCATTTGCGAATTGAGACGAGGAGAGCATAACCACTGTGTATGAATCTAAATGTGGTTGTAATTTTTTTTTGTTTTTTTTTTTTTTTTTGTTTTTCATTTTGCACTTAAGTTCTGAGTTTCAGTGCAGAGCTTTTGACAGGCTGAAAAAACACTTTTAACACTTTTAAAGTGTTTTTTCAGCCATCTATGTGAACAGTCATAACAATTTAATCACTGCCAGAGCGTAGAATAATATCAAACTCAGTGTGCATATGTATTTTATTTTATTACTATTACGCACAAACACATATACAACAACGTGTTACACACATACACACACACACATATATATACTTATATATACAATTTGCCAGCAGAAGGCAAAATTAATTAAAAACGACGAGAATGCGCCCTCGTGTGCGTGTGTGTGTGTTTGTGTGTGAATGTGAGCTTATGTACGTGTGAATTTGTGTGTTGGTATGGTCGGTCGTGTCGGTGTGTGGTGGAAATTAAAACAAAAACATGTCTAGGCACTAAAAACTTTATTAAGCCTTCGCAGTGTGGCAAAAAATAACACATAAAATGGCCAAAAAAAAAACAAGCAAAAGGGAAAAAGGAAAAAAAAAAAAAAGAAAAAGGCTTCCTCTTAGCGAAAGAGTAGAGAGCGCATTCTGAGTGTAAAGTTAAACATAGGCGGAAATGTCACACATATAGGCCGCACCCATACATACACACACCCATAGACGCACACATACAGATGCACATACAGACTCACGCATGTGAATATAACAAGCTGGCAAACAAACAAACAATAACGACAGTAAATGTGGAAACAAAGGGCTAGCAAAGTTTGCTGACGAGATGCCGCTGACTGAGACGTCGACGACGACGACAACGACGACGACGACGGCCGTCAACGTCAACTTCGTTGTCGACAACAACTGTGACTGCGATAGCGACTGCGGCAGAGTTTGACACGAAGTGGTGGAAAAAAACTAAACTACACATTTTTATTATGCAAAAGGGGACGCAAATGAAAGGCAAATGTTTTTGTTTTTCCATTCGGCTGCTGCTGCTGTTGCTGCTGTTGCTGTTGCTTTTGCTGCCGCTGTCCTAAGCGTGTCTGTCTATCTGTAAGTCCGCATGTCTGTCCCATTCACAGTCCCTCTGTCTGCTTGTCTCCTTGAGTGTGTTTGTGCAACTTTCTATGGCTGCTTTGCCACTGTGCTAGTGTCTGAATGTATGTGTGTGTGTGTGTGCTCACTTGAAAGTATGTATTGTTAACGGGTCGCATAAAGAACTGCCAAGCGACTGCCTCAAACAGACGTTCACTCCGTTCACATCTAACTGGCTGAGGTAGATGGTGTGGTGGAGTTGGGGGCGGGTAGTGTGCTTTAAGGGTACAAGAGGCCCTAAAGTAGGCAATAAAACACTAGCTATAGCTGTTGAAATCTAGGCACGCCCACAAAAACACATGATATACCCGTCCAATAAGCAGCTGCCTTTGTCTATGTGTATGTGCTTGTGTTTCCGTATGCGTGTATGTGTGTGTGTGTGTGTGTGTTGTCTATTTGATGAACAACAAAAATGGGCTAAATAAAGTGTTATTACTGAAAATTGACTGGGCCGCAAGAATTGAGTGTGACAAACATTGAAACGTCCCATGCCGCGTTCCAATTGTAGTAAAATGGAATGTGACAGAAATTACTATGAAAATATATAAATGAAATCAAAATGTTTTCGCATTTCTTTATTTATTTATTTTTTTTTCGTAGAAGTCTTTAATTTAGCCTGTAAAATCATTTAAACTTTCTATACAATAAGTTAATTTGTCTAAATTAAAGACTTAGCATTTTTGTATTAAATCTTTGAAGAATTTCATACAATTATTTTTATTTATTTTTTTTTTTGTTGTGAGGCAAAAGAATTTTCAAGCGAATTGTAAAGAATCTGTAAACATTTTCTGATAAATTGTTAAATAATTAAGTCATTTTTGTCATGTCAAGTCGCCTAATTAGTTAAAATATTTTTCTCTTGATAAACATAAGAATTATATTCAAATAACTCAATAATATATATATGTGTGTGTTTGTGTGTGTGTGTGTGTGTGTGTATGTGTGTACTTAAAAGCTTGTTAATATTATATAATGGTATACATATATATGTATATATTTGAAATTTATGATAAGGCAGATGAGGTTGAATTCGAGTTTAGTTGCCACAAAACATTACTGAGATGCAGGCTAAGACTGAAGCTAAATTGGAGATGGATATGAAGATGAAGATGGAGATGGAGACGAGTCTGACAGCTGCCTAATTAATTTGACTGACTCTTCATGTTGAATGTTTCGATATTGTTGCTTCTGCTTCTGTTGTTAGCTCCTAATGATGTGGCTTATGTGTGTTTGCATATGTATGTTTGTGTCTATGTCTGTGTCTGTGTTTGTGTATGCGTGGCAAAAGCTAGTCATTTATCTAACCAACTGTACAGTGAGCATAAGCTTCGTCATGGACTGAGCACAAGTGTTGGGCCATAGATACTATAGAGTGCGCGTGTCGGTTTTACATATAACTGTGATGATTTTGCGGCTCTTAACAGTATTTAATGCGTGCAGTTAATATGCGGCAGGTGACTTGCCATAATGCCAGAATCAGCATCAGCATCAGCTTCTGTTTGCTGTTGCCTTCTTATTATCGTGAAGCTGTTAATGAGCCCATAAGTTGAAGATTTAGCAGCTGTTGTTATGCCAATGCCTACTATGTAGTACAGCCATGCTCACTGCTCACTGCTCACTGCTCACTGCTCACTACTATGTACGTCTTACAGATTAGAATTGCGTATGAATAAAATATTTTATGCGTTAAATTCAATTAATATTATAAATGTGAGAAGCTTATGAATATGCGCATCAAACATGCAGCCCACCCATGACAAAGAACTTGACTTTTCTGTATGGTGCTGAGCACGCGGCGTATGTGTAATGTGTTTTAATATATAAAGGAGAGAGCTTGTGTGCTCTGTGTGATTTTGCGCTTTATTAATTGCCACATTTGTGCAATTTAAGCATTAGCTTGGCTTTAATTAAACGAAAGGGAAGCCAGGGAAAAGCTGGCGCACGCGATTTCCTCAGCACTTTTGCGACTGAATGGGCAAACATTTAAAATTCAGAGCGAAACCCAATGTCAAGAGTTTGCTGGCTAAGCTGCTTAGTATTCTTCAAAGCTTTACTCTTCACTCTCTATTGCCATTGTGTTAGCTATTTGTATTGTTGTTGTTGTTATTTCTGTAGTTGTTGTGCTTCACGCAACAATTGCCAGAACTCAAAAGATGGCAATCAACGATGGTGATGGCGGACCGCAGCCAAAATCTCAACACAGCTCAATAATTGTGTCGTATTATATGGATGGAGAAAGCAGCCAGAAAAAAGCTACTCATACAAAGCACAAAGTCAAATATGCGTCAATTGGCAGCCACATGCGCACTCAAGTAAACACAATCCTTAAGGAATTACCAGGAAAGTAATAGCCCAACAATAACAATACCAACACAAACAACAAGAGCAAGTAACAACAAGAAACAACAAGAAACAACAAGAACCGACAAGAACCCGACAAGAGCAACAAAATGACATGAAGTAGAAGAAGTAGAAGAAGAAGAAGAAGTCTAAATCGTGGCTGCTTAGTTATAATTGGATTTATTTAAATAAAACAGGCAAACAGCAAGCTAAGAACAATAAAGAAAATATAAAGCAACAAAAAAAAAAACAAAAAAAAAAAAACACAAAAAACAGAAAAGAAAAGAAAGGGAAATTAAATATAAATAATATAATACATAAATATATTATATTATAATAATGAAATGTGCAAATTAACACGAAAAACTTTAAGAAATGCAAAGGACCTTCGAAACAAAAACTTTTTCACTGTAAACTAAAAAACAAAAGCGAGTAATTTATGCAGCGACGAGTTGAGAAAATGGGCGTCTGGGAATAGACCAGACAAAAATGGAACAGTGCTAGGGAAATCCGTATAGTCCTTGAAGAACATCTACAAAAACACACATACACACACTCCACACACCCCACACAGAGACACTTACACTTACACTAACACTAACACTAATACTAATACACACGTACACTGGAAAAAAAATAAAAGGGACACACTTGAATAGCTGGCACTTCTGTCCTGGTAATTGCGGCCCCAATGCTAATGCCACCTTTGGGCAGAACCAAATGAAAATGCGTAAATTATTGATTAGAATCACCCAGAAAAGCAGAGAAGCCAAAAAATGGAATACAGTTTTGGCTAGGCTTCACCAGCTCACCAGCTGACTACATACCCAAACTCAAACAATATAAAATATATACGGTATGTACTACATATAGATTTTATGATGGTCCGGGCTGATTGTTACGCCTTTTCTGAGTGTTTTTCTCGACTGGGTGAATATAAAAATATGCTAGCCCTTGGCAATTTGGTCTGGTCACGAGTCGCATAATGAAGGCACTTTGCGTTGATTTTTAAAATGGCGAGAATTTTTTGGTTCTCACTGTACATTTACGCTGTGCTTAGTTATCGGTCTTTCGTTCCTTTGCTTCATCTTGTGTCCACAGGCAGTTGAGGCAGCAGTTGAAATTGGAATGCAAACAAAAGCCAGTTGGCATTGATTGGGCAAGGACTCTCTTCCTCTCTCTCTCTCTCTCTCTCTCTTGCGATTTTCTCTATGCCTTTTGTTTCAACAAGTTGTGGCCATGGTCAGCTCTTTATTGGCACTAAACAAATATGGCTTTATTATTGTGGTCATGCGTGTTGGACGCTGCCAAACTGCGTCATTCCATGTTCTCGACTCGATTCGGCATAATGTAAATACATACAGTTATCGTTCAGGTAAATGTCACATAGAATCATTTATACCCTTAAATTATATCTACATTTTCTATTCACTTGGCAAAACATGATTCGGTTAATGTTTCAACAAGCCAACAGACCGTTGCTTGGCAACTAGCCAAGCTGACAAGCAGTTAGGCAGCCAGCAGGCTACTGTCAAATATCATCAGAAACTCTGTACAGCCTTCTGTTTCAAACGATGAGGCTACCAAAAACAGCAGAGAGAAAAAAAATATAAGAAAAAAAAAAATACAAAAAAATAAAATCAAGAAAAAAAAAACACAAAAAAAGAAAATTCACCCCAACCTTTGGTGGACTTTGGGCTATGTGCCGAGCATAAATGTCAATATCATCAGAGGGCTTGGAAAATGGCCGCAGGCTCTGTGGCTTCCTCCTTTGTCAACCTCACTGGCCCCGTGTTTGTGTCGCTGGCTTAATGCCTGTGTAGATTAGAGATAAGGGCAACATCAAATACTGGCATTTCGGCAATGTGCAAAGAATTTGCTTAGCCAAATTACGTAACACAATATTGCAGTTGTGGTTGTGGCTGTATCTGTGGCTGTAGCGGTGGCGGTGGCTGTAGCTGAATTTGATATCGGTTGGACGGACGGCTAGTCGACTATTTCGTTAGACAGACGGCAGGTCGGTTGGCAAGCCTTAATTAATTGTCCAAGTGGTTGCTTTTGCTATGCCTTACCTTTCATTTTCCACGCACACAATAACAAATGTCAAAACACACACACATACACACACACACACAACCTTTCATTAGATTCGTGTTAAAAAGTTTTAAATTGAAATTTTCAATTTCTAGAACAGCTGCACGTCACAGAAAAACCAATAAATAATTTTCCGTTGTTGTGTGTTTTCACTATTTTTCGCAATCTAAACTGATTTCGGTATAAACAAATCGAAGCTAACCGCTCAAAATAAAAAAAATATATATATAGAAAAAAAATATGTGCAAAATGTCACAGAAAATTTCATAGTCGAATTTCCAATGTTCTACAGAATTTGATCGCATTTTTTAAATTGATTGTGAAATGTTTTCGTCCAAAAGGCAAGAGACAAATGAACAAATGTTTGTTTGGGCAGTCGCTGCCACAAATAAGCAATTGTGAAAATTGTCTAGTATTTACTGCAACACAATAACAGCATACAAAATTGGTATGAGAATGGAATTATACATATACATATACATATTTTATATATGTATATGTATATGCCTATATAATGAAATTACAAATGAAATTGCACATTTGCCATGTTTACCATGAGGCAACGGGAAATGAAAATGAAAGTGAAACTGAAACCATTCGCGTAACTAATTTGCAATGTTTGCTGGTTTGTATTTCTGTTTGTCTGTTCTTGCTGTTGTTATTGTTGTTTTGTTGCTGTTGCTGTTATTGTTACTGTTGCTAAAGAAGCCGGCCAACGCATTAATAAAACATAATTTCGCTTAAAAGTAATTTAAGCACTTTTATGTGTTTGCCAACGTTGTCGGCACCAGAGTCGTCATCGACGTCGCCATTGCCGTCGCCGTCGCAGTCATCGTGGGCAGCCTTTGCGTTTGCTTTTCATTTCTATAATGGTCTGCATCTTTACGAGGCAGGTACATACAGGTCCAGGTCGTACTCACTGGACCGGCAACTGAGGACAAGCTATACACATACATACACACACATACACAAAAAAAAGCCAACATACATATATATATATATATATATATAGCAACATCACACAGTCAAGCCAGGGAATGGGAGAAGGAAAAGGAAGCAAGGTTTCGTGGCGCATGACTAACACTCGTTATGAGATTCATGGCCTACATGTGTTTGCTCCACGGCCTTGTAAATGGGCACTGGGCGTGCTGTATGTGCTTTACGTGTTGGGCGCATCGATGGGCGTGCCATAGCAGCCGTGCAGCCGCCAGAGCGTGCCCTTGAAGCCATTTTCTTGTGTACTTACTTATAAACGGATTTTTTTTTGGTGTTTTTTTTTTTTTTTCATTTTTTTTGTTCCCTTCTGTTGCTGCTGATTCTATTGCTGCCTGTTGTTGGATGTTGGTGTAGTTGCTGCCATAGCTGCCGGATGGCCAGATAAAATTTTTCAAAACGGGAAGTTTGCTTCCTGTAACACTCGCACTTGCTTGTTTTGACCATTACATTGGCTACACTTGTCGGCCATGTACGACCAGACCCTGAAACTGGTTCTAGCTATGTTGTTGTCTCTCTGTTTCTCTCTGTCTTTTTCTCTCTTTCTCTCTCCCTCTCTCTGTGTGTGTGTGTGTGTATGTCTGTATGTGTGCGATCATGAAAGACATTTATTCTGTTAAGTTTCTTTGACTTTTTTTTTTATTTTTATATTATTTACAGAATTTGATTTCATTTTATAAATGTGATAAGAAATATTAAATTGAAAATTGTACTCAAAGGTAATATAAGGAAATGAATTGGCTACAATAAACTTTTCATTGGTGAAGATGAATTGTGCGCGTGGAAAGAGATGCATAAAAAAAACATATATATTTTATATTGAACTTTTTTTTTAGTTAAAGCATAGATAAAGAAAAACTTGCTCGTGCATGTGACAAATATCAAAAGACAAATGCTTTAAATTCTCAGCAGTGACAAATAACTTGGATATTTCATGCTACATTTTGTTAAGTTGGAACTCAGTTAAGCGATTAAGCTTGCATAAAAACAATAGCTAACAAAAACTTATAGATATATAAGATGTATATACATATATATAAGTTCTATATACTTGTACTTGTATTATATTATATGATTTATTTTTTTTTATTTTTTTCTTTCTTGTATTCACCAGTTAGCAGTTGTTCAAGGACCGTGCAGTCCACTTCCTTTGCAAAGACGAATATTTTTCTTGTGTTCTCTATTGTTGTATTATTCGTTTTGGTTCTGTCTGCCTTTTAGTCGTTCAGTCTCTTAGTGTTTCAGTCTTTCGGTGTTTAGGTCTCTCGGTCGGTCTTGGTCGCTCGGTCTCCCGCTCGTTTCATTCTTTCTCCTTGCTGCGCGTCCGTTACATATTTAAATTTCACGCGCGCATACACTGGCAAGGATAAACGGGATTTATATCCACTAATGCCTGTGATTTGTTCTATAAAATTACTTTATGCCGCCAACACGTTGCTTGCAGACCTTGCTATGGCTTGCTTTCCCTTTTACCATTCAGCGCTCTTTTTGTTTTCGCCATGCCATTGTTATTGCCATTCTAATTCCAATTCTTTCCTGGAGAATAACAACAGAAAAAAAAGCGGCCTAAATTTACTGTACGAATGCCTCGAAAACATAACGACTTATGGCTTTATCCTTTGCTTTGCTTAAGCACAGCTATTCCAAGCTTTTTTCTTTCTTTCTTTTTTTTTTTTTTATGCTTGTTGTTTTACTGCGCTTTTACATGTGTATGTGTGTGGGTGCGTGTGTTGGTGTGAAAATAAATTTGTACTTATGTGTGTGTGTATTAGTGTTAGTGATAGTGATAATGTTTGCTTGTCCGTTTTAAGCTCTTTACTCTCATAGATTAGATTTTTTTGCAAAATCAATTATAAATATTCATGTAATTAAGTAAATCAATTAAAGATGACAAAGGATATAAAAAAAATGATTGACAACTGCAGCAAAAAAAAGAAACTTAAATAAAACTTAATGGAGAGAGGAACAGGTCGTGTACGTTAGTCCATTAATCCGTCAGTCAAGCGAGCAATCAGTGTGTCAATCAGTCGCCTAGCATCTATCTAATGAACTTCTGCAGAAAATACGAGTACGCATATTGCTTTTAAGTGTTATTGCTGTTGTTCATGGAGGACTATGTTTTCACTGCCAATCAACCATAATGATTCAACATTATATTGAAAAGCAACAGTGTGTTGGGCAGCTTTTACCAGAGCAACTGACAGATGGAGAGGCTAACAGGCAGACTGAGAGACAGATTGGAAACGCTGAACAGAATGAACACACTGAACACACCGGACAGACCAGACAGACAAGACATACCAGACAGACCGGACATACCGGACAGACAAACACAACAGATACGCATATATACGCACACACAGAGCTCAGCACTTCAGCTTAAGGGCTATAATTGCGTTCTGCGTTGTCATTGCAACAGGCATGGTAGTATGTATCGACCCAACGAATAAATGGTAGGTAGACCAAGCAACATATCAACCACAAATGTGGATCGCTGCTTATTCACCGTATTCGTTTCACACTTTTCTGTAGTTTCTCTATGTGAATGTTGGCTTCAGGCGATATGCGAGCATTGAGCAGTATTGAGTATTGAGTATTGAGTATTGAGCAGCTGCCAAAGTTCAAATATTGATTTAGCAATCAATTGAAAATATGAATACAATCGTATGCCGCAAATGTTCTTTATGTTTTCTACTCAAACTTGTTGTTGCTGTTGTTAATCGTTTGTTGTTGCCATTACTCGTGCCATTGCCACTGGCCGTTGCCATTACTTTTGCCATTGTTCAACTTACTGTTTGTCTTTATGGCAATAATTTATTTATGTTATTGCAATTAGTGCCTAACCAGTCAGCCAGTCGGCTATCCAACCACTTTTCCACACTAATGCCAAACCAGTTAATAGTAAATATTTCTGGTGAAAATCTTGTGGCTTGAGTAAAAACTTTTGTTATGAGCATTTATAACTGTTGTTATTTACACTTAGCAATCAATCACCATTTTATGGATTCTTAATTAAAATACATACATATATATGTATATAGTATATATTCATGTAATGACGATACTCAACTTTACGCAGCAATTAACAGTTGAAATCTGGAAAAACTTTTGTAAATTGTTTAAACTTTTCTTTTAATTATTTATATGATAACCGTTCTATTAATCACTTACAAGAATTGACGGAATATTGCGCCATTAAGTAGACTACATAAATTTTAGATGAATTGATTGAAAAACTTAAATAAAATTATTCAATTTTTTTAAATTATTTATTTTTTAAATTTTTTATGAATGTTTTTTTTTTTTAAATAAAATCAACGAAAAAATATTATTATTTTGTATTTTTTTTATTATAATTAAATTTTAATTATTATTTATATTTTATCTTTACTTTGCGAATTTAATTGAATTTCAACTGAAAAAATTGTGTTATTCAATTAATTTTATTTTTAAATTTTGCTCTATGGAACTTTACGTTTAATCAAATAACACTCACTGAACATTTTCTTTCACATGGTGAAGAAGTTTTGCACTCGTAATTGGAATTCAAACTATCTCAGCATGAATCTCAATTTCATTTTTTCTCGGATATCTACCAATTTTTTTTTTTTTTTTGTCTTTTTTTCAAACTGAATTGAAACCACAAAAACTCGTCAATGTGTGAAATAAGAATCTGCATGGTTTTTCGTAGCACTTTAAATTCGTTTTTTCAATTGAAAATTTCAATTTACAGACGAACAGAAATGCTGATGTAGCTGCACGCGTTTGAGTCAGGCCGACGCCTTAGCTGGATAACTGCAACAGTTGTAGGCATTCACCACGCCCAAACCTCCTTGATTAATGTTGATTGATTGATTATTTGCGTTTTGCTGACATGCTGCACGCTTTATTGTCGCTCGACTTGTGGAAAATCATCAATTTCCGCTTGTAAAACACGTACACCACGTACAACAAAACGTTGTCGTTGCCGCTGCCGTTGCCGTTGCCGTTGCCTTTGCCTTTGCCATTCCCATTGCCTTTGCTGTTGCCGTTGTCGTTCTCATTCTTGTTGTCAATGTGAGCTCATTTTTTTTGTGTGTATGTGTGTGTTTTTTTTCCCGCAGAAAGGCAACAGGCAAGGCGCAAGAACTTCAGTTAGCCAGACAATTTCTTCTTCTCTATTCCTCCTACTTTTCGTTTCTTTCTGTTTCGTTCTCTCTCTCTTTCTATAGCTTTGTGTCGAAACAGTAATGAATTTCTTCTTCTGGTGATGGCAGGCAACGTGTACAATACAATAATTGCGGCTCGTGAACATCTTGTCAACGGTCGCGTTGTAAAGTTTTCGTTATTTTATATTGATTTTTTTTTCTTTTTTCTTTTTTAAATAAGTATTGGACAGCTGCCAAGTCGGGTCATAGAAAATTGATGTTGAGTGTGGCAACATTAATGCCAAATATTCGACATGATTATCCCGCCAGGCAAGCAGACAGGCAGCAAGCCAAAGGCCGAAACGAAAAGTCACCCAACTCGTGCTTAAGTTCGTGCCATAGCTGTATGCCCTTTGGCCCGGACAAGTGTGAAGCGAGGCTGGAGGCTGCGGTTTGCCTGACGGCTTCTGGCCAGCTGGGAATGATTGAATTTTCGTGAATTACGGCTCGTTAGCGTGCTGCACGAAACACGTATATATGTACGTGTACGTATATTACGTATACGTATGTACAATGGCACACACAGAAGTGTGTAGACTCGGTGTCATACACTCATATACAAATAGAAGATATGCTGTAGGCAGGCAATGCCACAAAACCAATGAAGGCTTGGCATGTTCGTTATGTATTGCAACAAGTTGCCAAACCAAATGGGCAAAAACGTTCGAATGTTTGACGGCCTACAACGGCTTGCTCCGGTCTGCCTCGGTCTGTCTCTGCCTACCTCGGTCTGCCCCGTTCTGCCCGACATGATACAGTCAGCCTGCCCGCGCCTGTCATGCACTTGACGTGCTTCATTTCATTTGGTTTTCTTGTTTTCTTGTTTTCCGCCTTTTCCATATTTTTCGCGCTGCCTGACACGTTTTTTACTTACTCAGTCGTTGACATTTTGCGTGACTGACGACAGCCGAGTGGTGTGAATAAATGAAAATGAAATTGGCGCCACTTTGTATGTTTCTCTTTCATTGTAAATATATATGCATATACATACATTCTCACAAACATACATATGCTTCTGTAGTATATATCGAGGCAATGTGTTTTGTGGCCTTTGTCATTTGTTGGTGTCTTAATTATGATTGGAATTGGCGGAAATGTTCGATGCCATATCGGAACTTCATTTATTGATTTCCATAAAGCAATTTGCTAATTGTTCATTTTCTAGCTAATAAGGAAATTTGATCTCTCTCTCTTTTCACACCAGATGCTCAAATTAGCAATTCTTTCTATTATACTTTAGTAATTAGTAATTAACTATAGATATTTAAATGAGTATAAAATATTTTGAATTTGAAAATGAAAATGACAACACCGGTAATTGAATAATTCACAGGTCATGGTCGTTCATAGTATTATTCTATAAACTTTTTATATTTGTATATGCAAATTTTTCTACGTAAATAACATTCAACCTATGTCAGCACTATCAAACTTGCAAATATATTTTTTTCTTTTTTTTTTTAGCATATTTATTTAACAACCACGAAAACCATATGTGAGCAAACATATATTTTTGGTTTGTTATAAAGCGCACACACAAAATGTTGCATTTGTAGCCAGCATTAAAATCCATTAAAACTGCAGCAAAAGTTGGCACTTGAAATATATAATAAAAAAATAATATAATTAAATTAATTTTATTTCTTGTATAAATATTTAAGTTCCCTTTAACTTAAACTTGTTTTTTATTATTTATATTTACTCAAGTGTCGACTGTAATAATAATAATGTAATAATAATAAATATTGCATATATAAAAAAAAGAAATAAATATACTAAAATAAAATTCTTGAAAAACTTTTCCAATTTGCCGCATCAACGAACGTTTTAAGTTCTGTGCGCTGTAAAAATCACAAGAAAAAAAAGAATTAAAGAAATACATTTTTTTTCATCTTTAAAGTATTACACAGCACCTGCTGCTGCAGAAGGTGTTGCCATGCTGTAGACTCTGAAGAGAATAAAAAACAAGTAAGAAAGTTATAGTCGAGTGTGCTCGACTATATAATACTCGGTGCCCAAAGTTATATTATATATTTATTTTGCTCGTGCTGCGCACTCGCCAATTTTAAGTTAATATAAAACAAAAAATTTTAAAAAAAAAATTAAAAAAAAAAAATCGTCTCGGGAATCGAACCGCGGACCTCATGCACGCGAGTTCAACCCTCTAACCACTGAGCCACGCTCTTCACAAGTGTGAAAAAATGTTGCCGTCGTTTGGGGTGAGAACAGCAAGCAAGCGTACGCCTCTCAACTTTTGAAATTTGAAATGTGAATAACTTCCATGTTTATTATCCGATCTGTACCAAATTTGTACACAACGTCCAGATAAACATATTCTAACTTTGTACCAAAATTCAGTGCTGTAGCTTGACTGGGTGTGGGTGAAGTGGTGTGTTCAAAATGGTTTTCATCGATTTGTGGAGGCGGAGGGGGGCGTGGCAAAAATCCAAAATAAACTTGATCTGCCTGCAAACACTACAAACACTATGCAAAAAAAATTAAGTCTCTATCTCTTATAGTCTCCGAGATCTGTGTGTTCATACGGACGTACAGACGGACAGACGGAC
Organism: Zaprionus obscuricornis; assembly: GCA_037044475.1. Lineage (NCBI taxonomy): Eukaryota > Metazoa > Arthropoda > Insecta > Diptera > Drosophilidae > Zaprionus > Zaprionus obscuricornis. Next base: position 131,492 of record JBAMBR010006733.1, on the reverse strand, counting down.
AGACGGACAGACGGACAGACGGACAGACGGACATGCTCCAATCGACTCGGCTGTTGATCATGAGTCAGAATATATATACTTTATGGGGTCGGCCACGCCTCCTTATGGGTGTTACATACATTTGCTCTTGTCACTAACCCAATATACTCTTGGTTCCCATAGGGCACCGAGTATAAAAAAAAATTGTTCAACTGCTGTTGCTGGCATCACATGTCCTGGTAAGCCAGAGCAAGCACAGGTGCATACTTCTCGTAAATATTTGACACTCACTGACTGTCCGTTAAACATTCGCAATACACAACGGCACACACACAAACACACACTCAATCCCAGTCCAACACACACACACACTCAAACATACTCACATAAAGACCGACACACTGATATACAGAAGTATTTGAGGCATGCAAGTAAAAAAAAAAAATAAAAATTTCTCATGTGCACTTCGTAAACAAATTAAGATTTATTGAACCGGTCGAGGGTCAGCCGAGGGCCTACGACCTGCTAGCTGGCAATTAAGCGAGCTGCTTCTGAATGGGCTTCGTTACTTTTTTCTGTGTTCAACTCTGTTGGCCGCACTTAAAATATACTGCATATATTTTGGCCATTTTTTTGTTGTTGTTGGTGTTGTTGCTGTTGTTACTGATGTTGTTGATATTTTTACTGTTGTTATTTTTTGGTATTGTGCTTTTATTATTGCTTTTGCACTTTTTAATGGCGTTTCAATTAAGCCGCAATTGAACATCAATGTGGTTGCTCTACCGAATGCTTCCCTGGGTCGATTGTGTGGTTTTCTTTTGCAACACTAATGTTTAAAACATTTTGCTTCGATTTTAAACTGTATTCTTTGTATTTTTCATTCATTTTATCAATAGATGGACAATCTGATGTGCTTGTGGAACTGGTGGTACCAAGATATGTGGAACGTGGCTCTAGTGCTACATTTAAGTGCCAGCATAATGTGATACCGGAGATATTATTCAAGGTAAATTGTCCGACATTACTTTTTGTACCATAAATATTTATAAATAATGGAAAATAAATGTTACATTAATCGCAGCAAAATTAATGCTGCATCCGATTTAAAAGTTTAAATAGGAATTGAAATTCTTTGACACGACAGCGAAAACTTTATTTGCCTTGTGCCACTTTTCGTTAGGAGTTTATGCCGACAAAAATACAAAAAAAAAAAAAAAAAACAATACGTTAGGAATGCAACCCGCAGGTAGCCTGTGCCAGTTGCATGCCAACAATTTTTTTTTTTTTTTTTGGGGTCAGAGACAAAGAAATTTTTAGCAAATGCAGCTGTCGTGCAAAAAGTTGCAATCAAAGTGCGTCCCCTTTATGCCTCATGCCATTGTAATGCCAACCCATTGTCACTTCCGCCGTTTCAGTTTCAGTTGCGACAATTAATTTCACTTGAAGTCTCTTATTACTGTCACGAAATATCAAGGGACACGCACAGGCGTATAGCCCCGAAGGCGACGCCTTTGAATTTATGGCAAATGAGCTGCTTAGTTTTCCGGCCTTACATTGACCCCGTCGAAAATGCCTTCCAGTCCCTGTCTCACATCATGAAGATTGGAGAGTGTTTGCTTGCCTGACTGCCTGCATATTTTCGGTTAAGTTCAGTTGAGTAAAGTTTAGTTGAGTTTACTTTGGAACTTTGTGGCACTACAAATCGTGGCATACCAATTCAAGGCCAAGCTCAAGCACAAGTACAAGCACAAACGGGAGCAAACGCAAAAGCACCGTCACCGGCACTGATGGCGTCGTCGAGGTTTTACTTGAGGTTGTCGTTTTGTTCATTCTAAGTACCATGAAAGCGTACAACTTTTATTGCGCAAAAATGCCACAAAACTTGAGTGTTTAGAAGCGCGCAAAGTATTGATTTTTTCTTTTTTTTTTTTTTTTTTTTTGAAAGAGAGAGAGAGAGAAAAGAGAGAGAATTTGGCAGTTACTAATCTAAACTTTGCCTAAATAAAACAGAGAGCGAATGAGAGAGAGAGAGAGAAAATCAATGAAAAATAAACCATGACAATTTCTGACACAATCTTTGAAAATAAACAAAATAAATGAAAATTATTCATTTTGCTTTTCTCTAAAATTTTAATTTGAAAACTGAAACTTTAATTGTTTTATTTTATCATTGAAAATTATTCTGATTGCTAACTAATTTGTTGTATTTATACACCTGTAACTGAACATTCCTGTAATTACTGAACCGATAAAATACGCACAACATTTGCCATGTTTACACGTAGACATTATTTTATTTGGCCAGTTGACCGTTTTGTGGCTTACTGCGCCTGGCACAGGCACAGCCTAATTAGTATAATTGACTATATAACTGACTCTGCCAGCCTTCTGTTTCTGCTTCTGCTTCTCCATCTGTTACTCGCTGCCCGTCTCCTTCTCCTTCTCGTTCTCATACTCAATTTCTACTTTCTCTCTCATACTCATACTCATACTCATACTCATACTCATACTGTGGAAACTCATTTTGATTCGAATTGTTGTACGAAGCGTGGCAAATTGTGTGGAAGTAGCACTAAAAAGGCAATTAAAACGCAAATGCGAACACGGTTAACCATGGGACTCAAACACGGCTTACACATGTTCAAACACATTATTTTTTTTTCTTTTTGGCCCGTAGTATGAATGGAACGCGCGAAAAAATAAATATATATAAATGTATACATATATGTAAATGTTCTATATATATATATATATATATATATGTACATATATAAATTAAATAAACTAATTACGCTGAGAATTGCAGAGCTGGGTATATTTGGGCAACTCGCAGCTCCACATTAATGAGCTTTTGATTTGACCGGTTGAGTACCAAAAAAAAAAAATAATAAGCAAACTAATAAACACAAAGTCAGAGCATGCAAGAGTGAGCACGGGAACGCTAAAGCTAAAGCTAACACATGCCAATCTCATGGCTCGCTGGTCAACAACAACAGCAGCGTACAGAGTATAGAGTACGACAGCAACAATAACAACAACAATGACAAGAGGGACAGACAAAACAATAATAATAATGACACAGGAGTGCAGAGTAACCGATCCCTGCGGTATTGTGCCTAAGCAGTGAGATACTGTCGCATACCAGCAAAGAATTTGATTACTTTGCGATACACATTTTAGTTAGCATTATTATTATTATTTTTTTATTATTATTATTATTATCATTATTATTATTATTATTATATATATATATATATATTTTTTTTTATTTTTATTAGTTGCTGAGAGCAATCGCGACGATACCACAAAGTTCTCATTTTATATCATAAAGGAATTGTTTCAAAAAATTTCCACAAGTGGCTGATAAAATTTGATGTGAATTTGAAGGGCTAACTTCTCGAGCATGGAATATGGTTATGAACGGACGGGCAAACGAGCTAACGAACCAACGAAACAGGCCAATGGTTCAGAGGTTTTAGGGGTTCACGTTGCATGTTTGCTTTGTCCTGAATTTGTGAACGGTAAATTTCGGCTGCGTGTGTTTTATCGATTGTTCTCACACAATACATATACATATGCGAAAATACATAGACACACATACATAGTATATATGTAATGTATAATGTATACATGTGAGCAACATCGACATGTGCAACTTAAATTAGGCATACACCTCATATACCTTTTGTCTCACTTGCCGCAGGCTTCTTAAATAAAAACATTAATATGATTAGCTTGCATGGAATCAATGCACAATTTGTGTGTGTGTGTGTGTGTGTGTGGCATGTCAATCATGTTCCATTTCCAATGACACACACACTCACACACACAGAGAGAGAGAGAGACATATCCCCTTACTACTTCTATGCAAGCACGCAACTGTCACAAACGTCAGCTATTTTTCTTTGTATATCAATTACATATATAGAAGAATAACTTTTTAATAAATTGCTTTTATCATTAAGATTGGCTGACAAAATGTGCCATAAAAGCTCAATGCATTAATTAATGTCTTTTTGCGTAATTAAAAACTCTTGACAAGTGACATTATGCCTTATGTTTCTTGCTGTTGTTGTTGTTATTGTTGTTCAAGCTCATTTCATGGAAATATTTTTTTACAGTTTTTAGTTTCGCATGAAAATTAAAATCCATTTGCATTATGCATTTTCATTTGTGTTTTATTTTTTATTTTATTTTTTTTTTTTTGTATTTTGGTGTTTTTCATTCTCCATAATTTCTCTGGAATTATTGTTGTTCTTGTTGTTGTTGTTATTGTTGTTGTTGTTGTTGTTGTTGTTTGGTCCTTGGTAAATTCCCTTTTTGCAGTTTGACTGCATCAGCAACTTTATCCAGACAAATTCGTGCCAGCACATTCATGTCGTTTTGCAGATCTCGTTTTTAATTACGCAACGACTGTGTAACAATTTCTCTCCAATTCCATGACCCTTTCCATGTCAAATAGGGGCGTTTGCTGTTGGCATTTCAATAAAAAATTTATTATTTACAGTTATACACAGTTTAACGCGCAACTTAATTGTCGCTACAAAAAGTTCAAGCAACTTGTTGCAAAAGTTAAATTGCATTACAATTGTTTTTTTATTTTTTGTTTTTTTTTTTTTTTATATACATACGTATATATTTGTATGTATATGTGAGTATATGTAATTTTTTATATAACTAACTTTGGTAACTTTTAGCTGACAGCTCGGATAAGAATTGACGATGTCACTGCGACTCAATCACTGTCAGAAACAGACCAGGCAACGGTTAAGAAATATTATTTTAATATTAAAGAAATGAATTTCTTGAATTGCAGGTGACATGGCTAAAGGTTGATAAGGGAAAGTTCTTTGAGTTTATCAACGGTCGCAATCCGCCATTTCGTAATACAAGCATTGAGGGAGCTGAAATTGATGTAAGTATTCATAAGCTGACAAAGAGTAATACGAATGCGAAACGAGACGAGACTAGGCGAGGCGAAAACTGAAGATGATAAATTTTAGCATATTTACCGAATTATATATTTATATATTTTTGCAATTCATTCAATGATTCCAAACATAATACATTATATTCATATAATATTGTAATATAATGAATAACTGCATTCGGCGTTATTCACTTAATTAGAAATCTCATTTCGATTTAGCTGAAGTGCTTACCAATTAACTAGCCTCAATTTTTATACAATTATTTGCTAAATGTGCATTATTTGTGCTATAATTAATAGATAGCTTTTCTTATATAATATCATCGAAAAACTAATTAACGCAATGGTAAATTATTATTTTATGTAATTATATTTTGCCTCGAAGTCATTTGCTTATACCAGAAATTAATGCAAATGACAATAATAATTAATTTTTATATTATTTAAGCATAGTATGTGTATCGTAGCTTTATTGAAATATTATATTAACTCTTTGCTTAACAGTGGGAAAACTCAAATGAAACTCAAGTGACACTTAAGGATGTTCAATTTGATCTGTCTGGACAGTTTTACTGTGAAGTCTCAACCGACACCCCTATATTCACCAAAGCCAGCGCCGATGAGTTGATGAGCGTGTTCTGTACGTAACAATTGACAGTTAACTGCAACTGGCAACTGCCAACTGCCAACTGGCAGACACTAATTGTAGCACTGATTTACTGATTTACTCTCTTCGTTTCGTTTCGTTTTTTTTTGCAGTGCCACAAACTGGACCACCGTCAATTAAGTTCAGAAAACGTACACCATTCGCAATTGGAGAGAAACTTTTTGCTCTATGTAATACGACACGTGGCCGACCCGCACCTCACATCACTTGGTTAATCAATGGTAAAAAGGTGCGTATGCGTGATATCTAACAATCTATATATATATATATATACTATATATATGTGTGAATAGCAAGTCAGATTGTGTGACAGTGATTGCTATTGTAATTGTCTGGCAAAGTTCATAGCGCTTTGGACTCGCGTGATTCATTCATTTTTTTTCTTCTTTTTTTTTGTTATGAAAATGTTTACTAACTGTTTGCAGCCAAATTGCACTTTGAGCGAGTATAGCGCGGTAGGAGAGAATGAACAATGTGCTATATGTTATGATATAGATGTGAAATGACTGCCAGGGGATGTGGAAATGTCAGTGGCACTGCATTAAGATTAACATCAGTTAAAGCCATTTTATAATTATAGCCTACATGCGCAGCTTATGAAGCTTTCATTTTAATTACCAAGACCCAAACCCAAACCCAAACACAGACCCAAACTCAGAGCCAGAGTTGGGGTCAGCCACAGCGAAAGCCATAGCTATAGCAACAGCAACAGCAACAGCAACGGCAATAGCAGCAGCTGCTCCTTGGCCATGCCAACCAACCAGCTACAAAAACAACAATAATAATAATAACAAAAAAAAAAAAAAAAAAATAAGAGGAAGAAGGAAATGAAATATAAATAAATTTATTATATCTGCTGCTGGCGTACAGAATATGGTAAACTCTAAAATGAAATTTATTCATAAACGCGCACCCAGGCGGCCAGCAAACTGACCGGAGCATGGACCATCGCATCTGTGTGTGGATGTTGAATATGGGATGTAGTACATAGTGGATTTAGTGGATGAACAAAGTGAGGAATGAAGGATAGAGTATAGGGAGATTAGGAGATAGGGAAGATGTGTTGAATTGTGCTCTTGGGTTGGACTTGACCGCTGTGTCATGATCCATTTTTAATTTGTAAACGTATGCTAAAGTTTGACATTGAATTGACTTTTAGCCGTTCTTCATTTAACATTGCAAGTGTACATTATTATTATTATAATACTATTCCCAGATGGAGGAGAAATATGTACGCACGCATCATGTATATTCATTTAATGGAAAACATCAGCGTCGCACGCAGCAACAACAACAGACGCAATTGACACAACAGCAACTACAACATATCTATCAGCAGCAGTATTACAACCAATATCAATCGCAATATCATATGCCACACTACATTGATCGTTATGATAAAAGTCTTCGTTGGGGTGGCGCTCGTCCTGGCGGTAAGTGCAGCAATTGCTATTTTAAGCTTATGTAATCGATACTCAATACAAATATATTTAAGTAGCCAATGTTGAAGGTGTATGCAGCAAATAAACTGCTTGCACTGCACGCAATAGCTGTACAACATGGCGTATACTGTATCTGTAATAAAAAAAATTTATTTTTATTTTATTAATGATATTGAGTATCTCAAAAATAAATAATAATAAGAACAAATAAAATGTCATGCATAAATATTTATATACAAAATTAAATAAATATTAACAATTTAATGAGAAATATTAATTAAATATTTCGGTTTTCATGAAAACAGAACAATTACATTTTTTAACAATCTCAAGAAAATTCTTAAGGAAATAAAATTATCCGTTTACTTGACATAAATATTTATATAAAATAATTAAATTGCAATTTAATGAGAAATAATAATTAAATTACAATTAATTTTTATTAAGAACAATTAATTTTTATAACAATCTCAAGAAAACACTTAAAGAAATTAAATTATCCCATATATTTTATTTTCCTTTGAAAGTAATAAGAGCAAATAAAATGTCACGCATAAATAATTATATAAAATTAACAAAATTATTAAATAAATATTTTCAATTTAATAAGAAACATTAATTAAATATTTCGATTATCACAAAAATAGAACAATTAATTTTTATAACAATCTCAAGAAAATACTTAAATAAATGAAATGATTCCTTATCTTAAATTTTCCTTTGAAAGTAATAAGAATAAATAAAATGTCACGCATAAATATTTATATAAAATTATTAAAATATTTAAATAATTAATTTGCAATTTAATGAGAAATATTAATTAAATATTTCGATTATCACAAAAATAGAACAATTAATTTTTATAACAATCTCAAGAAAATACTTATGAAATGAAATTACCCCTTAACTTAAATTTTCCGTTGAAAGTAATTAGAATAAATAAAATGTCACGCACAAATAATTATATAAAATTAACAAAATTCATAAATAAATATTTACAATCAAATGAGAAATATTAATTAAATATTTCGATTATCACAAAAATAGAACATTTAATTTTTATAACAATCTCAAGAAAATACTTAAAGAAATGAAATGATTCCTTAACTTGAAATACTTAGCTAACTTGCTATCAGCGAGATAATGTTTTCAAGTGTACATTACGACTCATGGTAAAAATGTATGCTGTTGCTATATGTACACTTTCTAAGACCTTTTAGCTTTGCCATGTGACAGTCTTTCCATCCTTGTCAATCTTTATCTGACTGACAGATAGAGTGAGTACAGAAAATTGAATTTCGTATGAAGTATGAGGCATGAGGTATGAGGTATGAGGTTTTATCATTGAGTGCAAAATTAACATTGGCATTGACATTGTCATTGCCATTGCCATTGCCATTGGCATCGTTGTTAGCAGCATCTTCATCATTGGCAGCTGGTAGCACTTTAGTTAAGTTTAATTACCTTGATTTTGATTGTGCTTGTGCTAAAAGGTCTATTGTGATTCTATCACTCTTTTGCAGATGATTTCTCACATTTTGCACCACATCATGGTCACGATGGACATGGCCATCATGGCGGCGTTGGCAGCATCTATAATAATCCATTTAGTTCATTGGCCAATTATCATGATATCGGCGAAATACACGAGATACATCAACGCAACTATGATAATACAAAGAAGCATATGGAGATGAAAAAGCAACAGCAGATGGAGTTGAAAAAGCACAGGTAAGTTTCATAGCCGATGGCAGCCGACGGTTTGCCATTAATCAAGTCAAACGTGTGGCATCCCGGGAGATTCTTGGCGCAAGCTGAATTTTATTTATGAGGTATACAAATTAAAAAGCTGCAACTTTTAGCCTTTAGCTAAGCAGCCATCGAACAGCTTCTAAAAGTATGCAATGTGCAAAGTTTTGCACCCTTTTTCAACTCTTCCTTCATTCAACTTTGCACAATAATGTAACTACAAAAAAAAAAAAAAAAAATCGCATTCTTCGCTCATCCCTGACATTGCTAAGCTTTTTATTTTTTGTTGGTTTGTTGGGTTGTCGGGCTGTCGGGTTGTTTGGTGTATGTATGTTGTAGACTGTTGTAGCTGAGGCAGCTGCTCAGTGCCCAGCACAAAGTTTTCATATTCTTATCAATTTCCCCAGGTTGCGTGTGTGGCGTGTTTATTAAAGTTTTCTTATCTATGGTCTAAAAGGATTTAGCTTGTGCTTGTGCTTCTACTGTTTGTGCTTATGCTTCTGCTTCTGCTTTTGCTTGTGCTTATGCTCGTGCCTGGGCCGCGATGTTGGCACATTGTTAAAACCTTATGCCTGTCATTCTGCCCCTTTCCTTATGCATTCCTATCCTTCACAGCTTGTGCCTTTTATTGTGGAACGTATAAATAAATTTTGTGGCATGGCACTAACACACCGCCCCGCACATCTCGCATTTCTTCAGCATGACTGTTGCCTGTTGGATATGTTTACGTGGCGCGATTGGAAGTGAAACGTAAATGAATGCAATAAATTATTTACGCTCACCTGTGATATTAAAAATCAAGAAGGAAAACTTTTCCAATATACCAACTTTTTCAGCGTAACTTTCAAAGCCATGAAAATGCGTATGTGTATATGCGTGCGTGAGTGTGCATGTGTGTATGAGTGTGCGTATTTCAAGAGCGTGCGAATGTTAAAAGTATAAGGAAGTAGTAGCAGTTTAATGACAGTCAGCACCACAACTCACAAGTCTGCTGTTTCTGCTACAGCTTCTACAGCTGCTTTTGCTGCTCTTCTTTTCTTTTCTTTTCATTTTTTTTTTTTTTTTTTTTGTGCTCTTTGATGTTGTGTGGTCGTGAACCATACTCACACTAAACTTCTCATACGTCTCATTTCTCGGGCACTTACGTAGGCCAGCTGGGAAATGACAGTACTTATAAAGTGCAATAGCAGGGACAGTTCAGGGTAGAGCAACAGGGGTAGGGTAGAAATAGCATCAAGTATAAGTATGAGACAATTTTACACAAATGCAGCTTGTGCTGTGAGCTAACACATTTCACATTCTATGGCAATACAATTCGTTTGACATTTTCCATCTATGTACGTACGAGTATTTTCACTTAAACTAGCAAAAAATAAACAAAACTTGTTCAAACTTTTCGACATTTACCTCTGGCAGATATTTGGCATTTAATATCGTATTTTAGTTGCTGCTGCCAAAAAAAAGTTTTACATTTCCGAAAGCCACTTGGCTAATTTAGCATTAAGTGAAAACCATCATTAACTCTCGGGCCATTTCCTTGCCCGGTAATCGGAGCATGCTAATTGCATTTGCCATGTGTAAAATGGAAATCAAGTGCAAGAGTAAAAACGTTTTATAAATAATTTGCCACAATTCAAAATGCAGCAAAAAGTATATACATATATTTGTGTGTAGGTGTGTGTGTGTGTATGTTGAAAACTAATTTCGCTGAAAACTTAGCGTTAATTTGCAATAATTTATAACCAAAGTGCAGAAGTTGCTTACGGCAGAGCACGAGTGTCGAGCACCTGGTTAGTATAGGGCATAGAGCCTTGAAACAGACCAAACGTGCAAGTGTAAGGTGTGGCAGTATATACGTGTGTAAGAGAGAGAGAGAGAGAGAGAGCTAGCAAGCGAGCGAGAGAAAGAGAAATAAAGATGCAAAGTGAAGTTGATTAGCATATTGCATAATGCGAAGGTAAAAACAGTAACCGTTGAAATGCAAAACGTATGTATGTGAATTGTATTCACACCAAGTATAACCGAGACTCGACCAACTTGCCATTCATAAAATATGAAAAGAATATTAATTTATACATTTTTAATCGTTTCATTCGCGTATTGACACACCCGTTATATTATGAACTTATGGCTTCTGTAACAGTCTGTAGACTTTGTACTCTATGTGTGTGTGTGGGCGTAATTGCAGACACGCCCACAAATAAAAGTTGCCACGTATATTTATGCAATATGCGACACTGAGTAAAAAACAGTAAACTGCAAAAGCAGCGCAACACAAATAACGACAACAACAACAACAATTACAAGTGCACGACGTGGCAAGTGACGGTCACGTTTATGTTTACAGCAATGTGCATAAATTGTACACCATACACTGTGTATTTGTATTCGTATCTCTCAGTGTGTGTGTGTGTGTGTGTATGGAAGCCAAAATATACTATGCATGGTATGCACGAGTATGCACTACAATGTTTATTAAGTTTATGCCAGATAATCATATACAAGCAAACGCATTTGTTTGTCTATGTTCGTATTTGTGTGCGTGTGTGTGTGTGTGTGTGTGCTTTCGTGCATGTGTGCGTGTGGACATTGTTTGGGTTGTCTATAGTCTATAGTCTATAGTGTATACTGTATGTTATTTATGCAAATGGTATGTCAATTTGATGCTTTGAAGTGACCTTGTTAGTAGAGCATGAGATGCTCACATTACGTATACGCCTTATGTACACAGTAGAACAATTAACCAGTTAATTTGATAAAAAAAATTTCCCCATTATGCAAGTATACTCAATCGCACCATTAAACGACTGACTGAATGCTTGTAATTTGACTGTTGAGAGTGCATTGTTCAGCTGCTGCTTGAATGCTTGAATCACCTTTGAAATGTGCAATGTGTGAAAGCTATGAAAATGAAAAACGAAAACAAAAAAAAAAACAAAAAAAAAATGAAAATGTGCAACTGTAAAAACAACAACAACAACAGCAGTTATATATATATATATGGTATATATAGTATATAAAAGGCATAACACGTAGCACTGAATGTGCACTTGTAAAAGAATGGCAAGGAGGAGGCGCGAACAACAACTAGAGAAGGCGTGGCTCGGCACAGGAAACTCAACCAGGCAAGGGCATATGAATGGAGCATTTTATACAGTCAAAAAGTAGTTTACACGTTGTTGCACAATTTATGTTTGTGCAACACGTAAGACTCTTGTGCCAGACACAAGCCAGCTGAGATAAATGAATGCCATACAACTATGTACAAATGAATATACACACATACATATACACTAGGGCATACATGCATATACATACATATATGTACATATACATAAGTGCATGTTGCATCTAACTATGACATGGTGCTATGCGTGTTAAACGTACAGCTTGACTGCCTACTTTGTTTTCTTTCTTTTTTTGGGCTTTCTAACACTTTGAAAAAACACAATTGAAAAAAGTCATGTAAAACAAAAAAAACAAAAAAAAAAACAATACAATAAAATAAAAACAAAGAGCTGTATTTTACAACTGCCTTATAATAACAGCAGGAATTCTAGAAATTTATTCGATTCGGTTTTTGGCCACACGAATTAAAATATTGCCTGTCAGATTTTATTTAAGCTTTTGGCAAGCTATGTTTTTGTTTGCTGTACTATTTTTTTTTTTTAAACACCTAACAAATATTTTGCACAAATATTTATTTTGCTAAATTTGTAAAAGTTCTATAAATTCCATAAAACAATATTTGAAACTAGACTGCTAAGACTTAGAGTATATTTATCTTTAGTTACAAAAGATTTAATTTCTTTTATGTGTAATAAAATTTTGTGATTTTTTTTTTTGTTTTTTTTTTATTATTTTCTATGAGTATCTAAACTGGCGACTACAATACTAAATATAGCCACGCCCACTTGATTTTTTTTTTTTTATTGTTTTTATGTATTGGATTTTTGGTATTCACTGCCTTGAACAAACTAAAAGGGCGCGCCCTTAAATGCAGCTTGTAATTTTCATTTAATTTTCAGTGTGGCTTTTCGCTTGTTCGCTGGTTTTTCGTGTGCCGAAAATTGCCATTGTGTTGTGTTGACCCTCAAAACGGGCGTCCATTAAATGTCGCGACTCGCGGCTCAACTTGAGGCAGCCGCATGAAATTGCTTCCCATCAGAGTCTGACGACCCAATGCCATAGTGCCATAGTGGCACAGTAAGGCAGAGTGGTAGTGTGTCTGTAATTAGCTAGTCTCTGGCGTCGATCGCGTGTGTGGCAGTAATCCTTCTGGGTGGGTCAACAGTAGTCGACGTGAACGTGCCATAAACAGAACCACTAATTGTGAATTGAAAGAAAAAAGGGAAATTATAGAGAAAATGGGGAGAGGGCAATGGAGAACGGAAAGAGACTAGGCTCTTCAAATGCCTGGCACTGAGCCAGTTACTTTAATGGTTAGGCAAGTTTCAAACGCGGCCAATGCCAGTGCGCTTTTAGTTTTAATTGCTGAAGGCAGCAACAGCAGCAGCAGCAGCAGCAGCAGTAGCAAAAGCAACAGTAGCAGCAGCAACAGTAGCAGCAACAGAATAACAGTAGTGGCTGGAACGAGGGTTAAAGTGCTGATACAAGCGACCAGTTACAAGCTACAAGACGTTAAAATGGCCGCCATTAATCACAATGAGAGTAACAACAACTACAACGAGTATTCATTAAAATTAAATTTGTATTTTATAACAGAGAAAACTAAGCATTACAATTTGGCTAATTTGTTGAAGAGCTATACGCTCGTAGAGCGACTCTTCGCTCCTCTTCTTCTTCTTCTTCTATTTCAGCTTATTCACTGGCAAGTAGGTTGAACCAGGTGCCGCAGCTGATGGTGAAATGTAGGCAGTAGGTGCCTCAAGCTCAGATCCAACTGAGCCAACATTACCTGCGCCCGTAGAGTCTACATTGATGGCACCCGCTCTGCGTTCATCCAAAATTTGCAGTGGTTGCTGCTGTTGTGCCACCTGTTTGGTGGCAAAGTCAAGCACAGGCGCAATGCCACCGTTATGAGAGGTTGACGAGCCGCCCAAGCGATCGTACTCCTGTTGAATGGTGCGCTGTGCATTGATAGCATCCTCTGGTGTGCGATACTTGACAAAGTGTACCTCTGGCTTTTTGGCACTCAAATGATTGAGATTCTGCAGTTTGTTGGCCAAACTGGACAGATCTCCTTGCTTGGTAAGCACATAAATGGCAGTCTGTTGTTCGGCAGCCTGTTTGGCTAACGAAAGTGCAGCATTTTCTAGACCCTTGTTCTCTGGCGCACGAATAAAGAGAACACGAAGATTTCTCTTTAGAGAGGCAGCCAAATCACCAACACTGCGGTTATCCTCAAAATCAGCTTCAGGTGCCGAGTAGGTGAAGAATTCTTTGTTAAATTCTGCATTGGAGTATTCTGGTTGATTGTTTGAGACATAGTCAACAGAGGGGCCATTGGCAAGAGAACCATCAGTAAATGAGCCCCCTGATAAAGATCCACCAGATAAAGAACCACCATCATTCTGTGAACCTCCAGTTAAAGAGCTTCCAGATAGAGAGCCACCTGTTAGGGAACCTGCAGATAGCGAGCCGCCAGAGAGAGATCCCCCAGAGAGGGAACTGCCACCTCCAATTCCGGCACCATAGTTATAGCCACCCACATCTGCATTGGCTGTTGCCAGCAGCGCTAAAATCTATCGAAAAGAACTTGAGTTTAATTCCCAGAAAGCCGTAAGTCGTTGAATCTTTGCGAAACTTACAATAAATCCGCGCATTTTTCGGCGACAATGTAAAATCCAATTTCAACTGCAATATCAAAGCCGGTTGTCACCTTGCGTGATAATGCCTCGAGGTGTTGAAGGCGTGTGATGCTGCCCATGTGAACGATGGGCGTTTTTATAACCCAGAGCAATTAAACCAAGCCCCGTTTGGGCCACAGATTGCGCAGTCGCCGTGACCGTTGTGGTTTTTGCCGTTTATCCGTTGTCTTTGCTATTCATCCGCCTTCAAAGACATGTATTGAAAATGACGTAAAATGCAAAAGCGGCCAACAGTATCCGCCAACGAATTAGTTTGCATAAATCAAAATCAAAATCAACATCAAAAAAAAAATAAATAAATACATAAAACTATTGCAAATTTCGCTGATTCAATGAATCGAAATGGAAATGAAAATGGAAATGCAGACGACAGTTGTGAGTTGTCATTGTGGCAAAACTTATAGGCTACCGATGTGGGGCAATGCCAATAAGTTATTTCTCAGCACCACAAATATTTGGCCCAATATACAAAATTTGCATTTTTGGTGAGATTTGTGGCAGAGAAATTAATTAATTATAAACAATATTTAACTAAATATAATACTTCAATGCAAACAAACATAATACTAGCAAGCAAAACAATAACAAAAGGCAATGTAATTTTCATTTTAACAATAAATTCCACACATTGTTACACGTCAAATGATTCAAAAATTGAAATCTAATGAATGTATACTATAAATATTTTATAATTTTCATCATCAAACTGAGTAGCAAAAATGTTGGGAATTGACAGTCGCATAACACAAATCAATGGGGCTGATTGTCAACTTCGTTAGCTGTTGACCACTGTACGTTAGGGCTGTATTTGTTTTCTGGCCAAATCTGATAACATTGCCATTTCGTAAAATTACAAAAAAAAATAGAAAAAAATAGAAACAAAAAACAAAAAAAAACCGAAAGCATTTATGCAAATTAACATGCGGCGCTTGCGGCAAATAGTTTCGCTTCAGTTCAGCTATTCATACCCTGTAGACATTTCATATGGTAAAACGGGAGTGTTAGAATTTTTTAAATTTAAATTTTTATTTTGAAATTTTAATTTCTAAATATTTTAGAAATTATTAAAATACTATAAACAATATATAAAATTATTATTTATAATTTTATAACTCAAAATAAATGTAGGGCAGATTTTGGTCGATCATATCCAAAAGATGCGTAACTGGAGTTTGATTTAATTTGCATTTAATTAATAAATACGATTGTGTATTGTGTATAAAAATTTTGTGTTGACTTTAGCAGAGACTGATCATAACAGTTTTATCACATCCCATTTGCGTTTAATTTATTAGTTATGGTTAAATACACTCATTATATTGATAAATGATAATCAGTTTAATACATTAAATTGAATTTTCAACGAGAAGATTAGAATTGCAAGCAAGCGATTTTAATAGTTTGATTTTTAACTAAATTGTTGTGTAATTATTAGTAATTTATTATACTATATAATTAAATAATCAATAGGAAAAAACAAAAAAAAAAACAAAAAAAAAAACACCTACGCGAAATTATTGAATCCCCTTGGGGAAATTAAAGTTTCGTTTTCATTTTTGTATTAAAAACCGTTGCATACATTTTACCTGTTTTGCAAATGATTAGATTAGCTGTGGCCGATACCTGTTGTATACTTTTAGGCTAAGCTATATAATTTCTACACTGTACACAGTGCCTGCAAGCACAAATTATCTAATTACTTATTCACAAAAGAGTGAAATTTGAACTACTTTTTTATTACCTTGAAAAATGTTGATAATTTTATATGTATGTAATTTTAAAACAATTTCTTCATACACTAGAATTATGCACACGTAATATACTTAGTTATAGGAAATTACTTAACTTATTCACGAATAGTTTGTCAACTATTTGATTACTACTTCTTTTCATTCCTAATTCAATTATGGTACTCTTTGGCAATCGGTAAGCAAACTCATTTCAAAGGGTCAGCAGAAAGAGTCGCATATAGGAAAAATCAACATTTTAGCAATCATCGTGTTGAAAATGTTGATGCATATTGCAGGCAAAATCAATAGAAATGCAATTAAGTTAATTACAAGCATGTGTGCTTCAAAACTGACATACTTGTACATGTGTACTAGCACACAAATACACATAAACAAACATACAAACACACACACACACACACACACAGACACATGTATATTGAACGTACACGAACATTGACGATAAATGCGCAATTAAGCAAATTATCCCATTGGTGGCCACAGGCATTCAACTTAAGCGGAAGAAGCAGTAACAGCAGCACCACCATCAGCAGCGATAGCGGGCAGCGTCAGCAGAAACGTGGTTTACAGAATGAAACAATCGCCATTTGCAATATGCAGGAATTATTGCCTGGAGGCAACTGTCAACAATAAACGAAACATGCTTAATGGCGATTGATGCAATTTGTTCGATACTTAACGTCTGATATACTTCTATGTAACTGTTATATGTGCCATAAGCTTTTGAGTTAAGTCTAAGCGTATTTCAATTATAATTGCATAATCGTTTAAAAGAATGTCAGTAATCTGTTGGTTATTATTTAATTTAAGCACAAATTAAGCAATCAACAATGAAAAATGTTAAACCCTATGTTAAAACTTTTTGGTAAATTTAGAAACAATGCATGAATATTACAAATATTACAAAATTCTGTCAAGTGTGAAAAGAAATGCTTCAAATTTGATCTTAGACTATTTATTAAAATGAAAATCCAATTTTCGCATGATAAATAGTCTTAGCATAAACAGCTTCATTAGTTAGCGTTTTAAAATGAATTTTAACTCAACGGCAACTTACTTCAAATAGTATGACATGAAAAATATTTCCGATTATTGTATTTGCCTACTGAATTCTGAGAAAGTGTCAGTTATATGAATACATGTTCATGCATATCAAAGTACTTTTATAGAAAACAAGAAAATTTTTGAGCTGTCGGTCTGTCGGTCGGTCGGGTTAGCTACCTTTTACCTCTTGGCACGCGAAAGCACTTTACAATGCATAAATTATTCAATGAACCGAAATGCCGCGACGAGACATAAGAGAAGCCTTAGCTGTCAGTGTCAGTTATACTACTTTTCTGCCCATGGTAGTCACAGACACTGCCACTGCCACTGACACTGGCACACAGTCACAGTCACTTTGCTCTCTTGTTATTCTTGTTGTCAAGTTCACAACCCCAAAAATACTGAACTTAAGGGATAGACTATGACAAAATTTGTTGCACAATTTTCCGCATATTTCATTTAAATGGTAAATATTCGAAAATATTCTCTGTTGAATATGAATTAGGGGTAGCCATTGAAAATGACTTGATGAGTAAATTTATGTTGTGTTTAGGTTCATGGGAGTTCATGGGTTTCATACCGATTGAAACAAAACTAAGAAAGTTTTGCAAAGAGTTGAGCTGCTAATCTGTTGGTCTTTCCACTGACCGCTTTTAATACTCTTACCAAGTTGCGGTTATTTTAACTTCCGGCTTTCGATTACAAAGGTCTTTTAATATAAGAAATTCATGGCATTTGGCACGTAGCCTTTTGCCGATGTCGATACCGTTCATGTTGTTCTTCTTGCCATTCTTGTTGTTTTTGTTCTATCGCTCATGTTCCTGTTGCTGCTACTGTTCTTGCTTCTGTTGTTGTTGCGCTCACTTAAGTTGCTTTTCTTGTTACTCGAAAGGGTCCATGTTGGCGAAAATGGAGTAGCCGTTGAGACCATGCCTAGTAGTATATTGAGTTGCTTGTTTGTTATATAGTATATATATGGTGTTTAGTTCGGGGTGTGTTGCCGAGGATACTCAGTCATAAATTTCTAAAAGGTTTGCTAGCGATACGCTCTGAGCCCTTAGCTCATTTTCTTGCGTTTGAAAACTAAATTAGGCTGAGGCTCTTGCGGTCGATAGACACATAAGCTGCTAGCCAATACATGAAACAACAGCCATAGAAACAACAGCAGCAACAACAACAGACTGTGCCACACACACACACACACACACACACCAATTAATTAGTCGAATTTCTCAAATTATCGCCTTGGGCATGGCTGCCCTTTGAAAAAGGCTTTGCATGATAGTATAAAGTTAAGATATTTTCGACTTATAAAAAAAATTGCACGCATTTAATCTAGAGTTTAAAGTGTCATAGAATTTTCATAACTCCTACTGAAATGTTAAAATATTTGCAGAAATATTTAGCATATTCTGCATTTGCGTCTTATTTGAAATACTTGGCAACCAAGTTTGTTATATTTTTGAACTTGAGCTTCCTGCTGTCACGGCTGCTTCTAATGTTTTCGCTGATGTTTCTTTGCTTTTACTGTGAAAAGTGCGCTGCATAAGGAATTTGATTAAGACAACAAGGACGAGCCACAGTAATGATAACAGCAACAGTAACAGCAACACCAACAGCAAGAGCAAAAGCAACAGCAGCATCAGCATCAACATCAGCATCAGCATCAGCATCAAAAACACCGTGAACAAGCAGCCATGTTGATGATGTTGCAAATGCAGCTGTTGCTGCCAACATTGCTGTAGATACTGCTGTTGCTGCTGCTGTTGCAACCAATGCTGTCGAAGGCTTAAGCGGATATTGTGCATTTGCTTTGAGTTTTGCCCAACATTTGCTTGTGCTCTCAGTTAAACTAGCTTATAGTTGATGTTGCTTATACTGTCAGCCAGTAACTGGCTTTGACTGCTTTTCTTCTTCTACTTATTTTTCATCTTCTTCTTATTGTTGTTATTGTTGTTGCTGTTGATGTTCTTAGTATTGTTGCATAAGTCCTATCCCCTTGATGCTCAATGGCAATGTGATCTGAGATAGTTTGTTTCTTGTGCGTGAAGGAATTTTAAGTGAATACCATACAATGTGTCTCAGTCAGCACGACTTTCAATAATATCTTTAAATAGTACAAAAAAAAAAAAAAAAAAAATGAAAAAATCGTTGAAAAATAAAGTAAAATAAAATATGCATAATATTATTTGTTATTTGGAAAATACAAAAAAAAAAAAAAAAAAAAAACAGATGTACAAATAAAATAAGATTACATTAACTTATACTTAGAGATACACACTGTAGCGTATTCTTAAGGTTTTATATGCTCTTCTTATCGTATTCAGCTTTCACATTTTCTCTTCTTCGTTGCCCACAAGCAACGGAAGCACTTGGAAAGTAGAACACAGTTACACACACACACAGACATACACATACATACATAGCATACACAAGCTGTTCAGTCATACTCGTATGTATTTTGCAAATACTCAAAAACACTCACAACTATAAAACAAGGTACATTGTGCTGATACCTATTGCTATACATAGTATATTCACATTTCAAATCGCATTTCAGTTCCTCTTTGTATTCTTCTAGGAAGCAAAGCTTTACTGTCGTTTTTGCACTTCAAGCAATATAATATTTAAATATAATTTTGCACAAATTGTGGAGAACTTAGGTTGAAATTTGAATAAGCATTTGCTGCCACAGTTTTACTGCTAAATGCAAACTGCAAAATGCAAATGTAAATGTAAATGTGAATATATGTAACTGTAAATGATTTAATTGTTCAAATGAGACGAAAATAAATGCATTGCTTCCGCTTAGTAATAATAACGTTTTGAAGAAATTTTAATAAACCAAACACTTTGTATTTCAAAGTATGCCATTAACTGATATTTCAAGCTTTAAACTAACACAGTTGACAATTGGTTTTGCCAGCACATTGGCTACATTAAACTTTATAGTCTCTCCCATATTATTTTATCAAGTGTTGGAGCACACATTCTGTGTTTTGTTACTTCTATGTATATGTGTATATGTGTATGTATATGTATATGTGGTTGGCTTGGGTTATATATGCGGTTACAAGAGTTTGAGTGTGTGTGTGTGTGTGTGTGTGACTGTGAGTGTGTATGCGTGTGTCTGCGTATGTAGGTAATTTCGCAGTCATTTTGCATTTGTAATAAAGCAACACGTCGTCACAGTCGTCGACGTTTGCTACGCACGCACGGTTGAGGTAATTACGAGGCCGCCTTCGTCGCGACAACATCGTCAGAGCAGCTCATGCTCATTTATATGCCGCTCAGACTTCTTATCAAATATGAAACAAAGTCGTAAAGGATAATTGGAATTACTCGTACTTGCAATGTGTGGCAATGTGCTGGGGCAATTTAAATAATGCAAACTAATCAACCAGATACACTCGAACCCATTAAAAAACGTACGATATATAAGCATTAAAATATTAAATATTATCACAATTCTTTAAACATAAACTTCAATTCACTCAACTTGTTATCAATTATTGTCAATCTTGTCATGTTATATATAAAAAAAAAGTACACAAACATTGTATTTACATATGTACAATATATATTATTTTAGATAATTTCATCTTGCAATATCTCGGCATTAATTTAGTCATGCCCAAAAATATTTGCTTGCCGGTCAAATATGTAATGGAAACAACAAGTTTATAAGATTTTACCCAAATTCAATTTTGTGCGTGTCCGGCATATAAAAACATACCCATGTTTGGCGCATTACATGATTTCTTGCATATCAATCATAAAATGCAAATATTTGTTATTTTATTTGTGTGCAAATTGCTGGTGTTCAGAACATTAAACTCATGGCTAAGCCTGTGACTGCCACCGACACTCTTGATATATACATACTCTGATAATAATTTTTGTTTTTTATCTGATTTTTTTTTTTGCAGAAACTCTAACCGCAAGTATCGCCGTCATATCAATGAAAATGCTTTAGGCATTATTCGCAGTACCTTAAACAGTGGCGGATTTGGACCACAAGCGCCAAATATGAACAAAGAATTGGGTATTCCATCAAATGCAGGGCCAATGAATCAGTTGGCAGCTGGCTATCAGCGTCCACTCTCACATCCTGGTGGTAGCAGCGGTGTGGCTGCGGCTGCGGCTGCAGTGACCGCTGCACAGCAAGAAAAGGGCATGTTCAGTATTAGTCAGCTAAATCTGGAGATAACCGAACAACATGTTGGTAGTAATGGACGCATGGAAATCACATGTCTGTCGACAATACCAGCAACTGTTGGACAGGGCGAACAGTATGCCGATTACAAAACGTTTTCGGTCAAAGGTGAGTTTGTTCAATGCGACGTATGCGTAATATGCATAAAAGTAACACTAAATCTATATGTAAAATGTTAGACTGTACATACATATTGTATATAGTATATATTTGTATATATACGTGTACGTAATACTTAGCGTAACGTATTATGGCAGACAAGCACAATATTTGCTTTTTGGGCGTCGCTTCATGAAATTGCGAGCAATGAGCTCATCAAAAATGTGGTTCGTTTGCATACGCGCGCCCAAGGTGAATGCGGATTATGATATTTTAGAAGGAATCTCGGTTGAATTTACACAAAATAAATTAGCATGCGAATATTCCCATTGTTATTGTTACTGTTTCCTTCACTCTCTACATGTTTCTCATACTTTCTGTCTGAATATCTTCCTCCCTCTATCTCTCTTCCTCTGTCTCTTACTTCTTCGGTTTTCTGTTTTCTGTTTTTTTTTTTTCTTTTTTTGAGCTGGCTTCAGCCATGATGATGATGACTCTCGCATGTTGACAGAAACATCCCGCTGAATTCAAAATAAAAGTCAACCAAGAGTCGTTGGCATTTTGAAATGTGGCCGTAATTTATATTTGTACCGTTGACTTTGCAGTCATCTTGAGCCTACACGTCTCCAACTCAACTGTGTGGCAATGTCACGTCTATTTTGTGTGCCTACGTTTACAATTCGCTTAGAACCCCGGCGACGTCCTTTAACACCCAAAGAAAACTTAATTTATATATTTGTTTGTTTTTGTTCGCCTATACACTCTGGCGTCTGACTGCCAAATGCCGTTCACTGAGCCAGTGTTGTAAATTGTCTCAAATTGTATGAAATAATTTACACATTACCAGGCTCATGACTCAAGACGGTCGTTGGTCCATTGCTACAGCCGATAGCTGCTTACGGTCTGCTTACACGCCGACTAGCCCGACTGTTAACTGTCGCCTGAGTCAAGGGGCGTATGCGTGTTATTTATGTTGCGTGAAGTGTGTCGTTTGTTTTTGGCCACTTCACGGCCTCCAAATGTGCTCTACTCCCTCTAATTGTTTCTTATGCTGCCCTAAGGATATGCTATCAGTCACATTCCCTTTGCTTTGTCTGTGCCTTTGTTTTAGCCAAAAATTCTTGTAATTGACTTTTTGAAATGAAGATGAAGACTATGTAGAGTGCGAACTGTATATTGGTTTAGGAAAAAGAATTTCATTTGATTAACCTTCCTTTCTTGTTTCTTTCATTTTTTCTGTTTCTTTGTTTCTTTTCACTTTACGTTCATTTAGCTCTCGTTTAAATACATTTCTCTTGCATTTTCTCATTTGATTTTTGTTTACAACAAGTTCACAACAATTTCATTATTTAGATGTCCTTCTTGTCAATTTGCTGTTACTTGTTTTGTACTATCCTTTATCCTAGAGTTGACTTTTAGCTACTGTAATTAATTTTGTTAAGCAACCTTAACCATTTGCGCCTTCCGTGGCCCTACTCTTCCATATATCTATATATATATATATATATATATATACAAGTATATATATTTTTCGCCTGATCTGACCATTGTTTACGAGTTTCTAAAGCTTTATTTATAATGCTCGTCTATTTTTTTCTTGTTTTATTTTTGTCCTTTTCAGTCGAGGTAGAGCGGCATCAGATATCGTCCACATCCACGGCCCCGCCAAGCATTGGAATGGCAGCGCTAGGCAACGGCAATGGACACGGAAACGAGACATCTGCCGGTTGGAGGGCGCGAGGAGTTATTTTGACGCACCTGTGGTTCTCAGCCCCATTCCTGCTTTTCGTTTTGCTGCCACTAAGCTACTAAGCAGCTGTTGTAACAAGAGCAACTATCCAATAAAAGGAGAGAAGACCACCGACACATAAAAAGGTACAGTACTACAAGCAAACAAGGGCATCCATTGCAGCACGAAAATAAAACAACTACAAAAAAATAAAGCAACACAAGCATTATAGCTTGTACATTTCCACACGTACACAGACACACACACACATATATACACACAGTTGCAGACAAATATTGTACGCCAATTTTAATTTATATCCATAGTTGAAAATTAGCTCAGAGAATTAAGCATATAAGAGAGACGGCAAGAAATAGCACTAAAAGGCATGTAAAACATTTAGAGCGAGTGTATAAACAATAAAATTTTTTGGCTCGTTCTGAGAAGCTAATTTCACAAATTTATTTGTATATAAGTGCAATACTGCAGAATGAAATTTAATGAAGAAGAAAAAAAACGTAATACGAAATTTTTGTAATTTAATTGCAGTCTGCCGAAAATGCAGACAATTTTGTAGTGTAGCGAAATTTTTGTATAGCCAAATGAACATTCCCGGAATTTTAGCGAAAGGAATACTAAAAGGGAATAGTTTTCTTTTTGAGGGTCAACCAAATGCAGTTGACTTCTTTTTTTTTTTATTTTTAAAGGCATTGCCGAACATTTAGAAAAAAAAAACCAAATGAGAAATATTTAAAATAAAGATTTTTTGGCAAAAATTGAAGCAGACACAATGCTGCTTGGGCCAGTGTACCTAAATTGTAGAAAAGAAAGTTTTGCAAAAGAAATAATATTTTGTATGGTCTTGTAATGCTTTGTATCATCAAAGGTAGCGGTGGAGAAGTGGAAATGAAATAGAAAGTGGTGGAGAGAGAGAGTAGATGACAGACCTAAGGTTAAGTTTAAGGCAAAATTGAATTTAGGCCCTGGAAACAAAAAGTTAATTAATCCCCTTCCCACAGAAGAAAATTAAATGTTTAAATGTAAAATAATTAGACAGTTAAACCAAGAAGCTTACAAATACAATCAGTGTTGAAAACATTTTGAGACAACAAAACAAAAGAAAGAGCTAAAGAAATGGAATGGAATGAAAAGGCGTCGAAATGGGCGCAATCTGCGGCACGTGGCATATCTAAAAAAAAAGGGTCAACTCGAATGGGTGAACTCCAGTCCTGTATGTACTGGGTATCAAGTAGAGAGTGTCGAGTGTCGGGTGTCAGGACATTCAATTGCGACACTTACACAGCTTATTTATTTGTACTCATTTAGCCTTTATTTGTGCTCTGTAAATGGTAAATGGTTAACGGTAAACGGTAATTGTCGACATACATTGTCTTAAACGTCTTATATGTTTATGTATATGTATCTGTATACTATATGTATGCAAATAAATTCAAGTAGCTAGTTAGAAAAAATATTTTCATTTGCCATTTATTGTGTTTCTTTTTCCTGGTCGACAGATAGGATATTTATATAAATGTGTATGAGTATATGTAATAGGATATTTTTCAACGCGCTTTAAGTGTCTATTGCTAAATATAAAAATAAAACAAAAACAAAAATAAAAATAAAAATAAAAATAAAACAACCTCTAAACGCGTAGCATAAATTGTAACTAACTAAATAATTATGTATAGTATTTAAGTTGAAAAAACTCAAATGATAACCAAAGAGCACAGAGCAAAGTAAATATGTGTAAAGCAAATAGCAAAATTAGTTAATATATAAATACAATATACATCTATTTATAAATATGCGTCTAACTGAATGTGTAATTAGATAATAGGCAGAGACTTTTAACTCCCAGTCAATGACAAGAAAATTAATTAAAAACTAAAAAAAAAAAAAAAATAAAAATGAAAAAGAAAAAACAAAAAAACAAAAGATAAATGTAAATTATATAAATTAAATTATATTATGCCTGCAAACATTTTCCTACAGTTTGATGAAATATCTAAGCTAATTAAAACAAAAATAAATAGGGCCGAATAGTTATTTCCGGCATATACAGTAAAAAAAAAAAAGAATTGAAAAAGAAAAGAAAAACATTTTCCAACGGTTGTTCAAGGCATTAGTTCAATATATGCAGATATGCAGTAATCCCCTTAGTTTCAGATCAATGTATCAATAAATGGAACTGCATTAACGTAGTATATACTTAAATATATATATATGGTAAATATTTACACATATACAAACTTAATGCTTTATCAAACTACAAACATTTTTATATACTACATACAATTACATAAATGAGAAAATATTATTGTATTACAAAATGGTATAACAAAGTTCATATTATATATTAAAGATATGGCTAAAATGTCTTATGCAGGTATTGACGTCTTCCTATGCTACGCTGTCTATTATTAACTGAAAAAAATAAATAAATAAAAAAGCGAAACAGAAAAAAAAAACAAATTGCAAGTAAAAATAAAAAATTTATAAAATATACATTAATTAATTAGTTAATAGGTATATTCTAATGTATGCATACATACATACATACATATATGTATGTTCAATTGGATGAATGATCAAAATGACAAACAGATAAAACTTGGAGTCGAAGCCCAACATGTACACCAGATTATACAAAACAAAAACAAAAAAAAAAACCACATATATAAGCTTTAACTATAAATGATTTATTTTAAGTGAGAATCTATGGACTTTTACTTTTCCAAAGAAAAATAATTTTATTTCATATCAAATCATTGAACATTTTTTTGGCTAATTCAATCATTTACAATTACTCTGTCCACATTTTCACTATTTACTCTTTATACTTACATTATGTTAAACAAATAAATTATCTATCTATTATATTAATGGTATTGTCATATCTACGGGCAAATGTTTCCCACCAATCTATAAAAATAACTCCAAACAATTTTTCAATTCATATCATGCGACATTCATATCCACATACATATATACATACGTACATACATATATACGAATACTGGCTCATATCTACAACTCTTGATATCTCAATATACATACGTGTTAATCAGTGTGTTGTGTCTCTAATTCTCTCATATGATATCTGATATCTGTGTATTACTGCTGTAATTCTTCTGAAATAAGCCCATGCACTTATTCAAGCGTATAATCACATTACTATTACATGTATCACATTACTACTTGACCTAATTATGTGTCTAATCAAATGAAGTCGAACCAATATCTACATTTACATTTATATATGTATAAATATATATATATATATATATTAATGTCGTACATAAGAAGTACATAACTATGTGTTCGGGATTAAATTCCTAAAAAAAAAATCTATTTAAAGTTCTATGAACATTCAAAACAATTTTACTGTCACAGCAATTCGCAAAACATATCATAAATGTTGTACAATTTTCTGTGTTAAATGGATATAAAGATAAAAAATAAAAAAAAACATGTCTTAAAAATAAGAAAGAAAATTAAAATGGAGAAAATTAAACTTCGTCATAACGAAGCTTTCATGCCTTCACAGGTGTCTTTAAGAAGTTTAACTTATCGTTTTTCATAAAGAGAAAACATTCATTGAAATTGGTCTTTTTTTTTGATTTTGAATTAAAAGAAAAATATAAACATACATATTGCTATAATGAACAACAGCCTAAATGAAAGGACATCAATAAAAGTTGAAAATAAACCACAAACCGCAGCATGACACTGGAAACGAAACAATTGCAGCAATTAACAGTTTAAGCATTAAATGGGGCAACAGAGACAAATTCAATTAACATAATTTCATACAAATTTAAGTCTTTAATCGTTTTTTGTTTGCATTTTATTTTACTGAACCGTTAAAATGGTATGCAAATATAGACAAAATGATTATTGGCCATAATTGCTAAACAATATGTTATCGATATGTGCATAGAAACATGGAACAAAAAGAACAATTTATATTTGATTTCTAGATGATTATTTATACATACGCACAATCATATTAACATTATACATATACATATACATATACATATACACATATATATTTACACATATAAATGTTATTTAATTTATACGTCATGAGATTCGAGAGAATTATACATAGTTTTCTAAATGAAACAATTGGTACCTACACATAACATACATACACATCATTTCCTACCAACATACATACTTTCTACACATATTTACATACAATTCTTCCAATTACACATATCATTGCTAATTAATAAAACAAAATAAATATTACAATTACATACGAAACGTATACAAAACAAAACAAAACACAATACAAAAACAAAAAAAAAAATTTATTAAATTAACCGAAAACAATTAACTTTAAATATGTTTTACATACACTAACACCACATGGCGATAAAAAAAAAAAACGCTAATATATCATTTATTTTATTTATTAAATATTAAATATATACATACATACACATAAAAATGCATGCTTATACACATGTGAGAAATGTCATTAATAAAATTAATTATTTATTAAAATGTTTTATGTTGAAATTATTTTTTTTTCTTTTTTTCATTTTTTTTATTATGTTATATTGTAATAAATATTGTAATATAAATTAAGGTATATGTAATTAGCATTACAGCGACTAAGCATTACAATGATACAAATACAATGATGAAATTATTGTACTACAATGGAAAAATAATTTAAAAAAAAAAGAAAAAAAAAAAGGATAATATCGTAAATATTTATTTATAGATACAGACATACCAAATGGCGCATTCAAAAATACACTTGTAAAAACAATTGCAACCTATGCAAATAATGAGTACATAAGAATATACAAGAATTATATGTGAATTATATGTATGTGTATGATTGTACTTAAAATATTAATAAACCTATGTAAGTACATGATATATGAATATACATATATATGTATATATCTATATGTATATGTGTACAAATCAATGTCAAACAATACAATTTAATATGGCTAAAAAGAGAAATGATGAGAAAATATATACATAAATACTATAAATAAATAAATAAATATAAAACTCAGCTCTCAATATGACGCCTACTGCTTGGCTAGTCAATTTACTACACACAAATTTATATATATGTATATACGTATATATATATATATATATATATATATATATATCTGTATATCTTATAAAATATGAATACGATTATTTGTGGTAAAATGAAAGAACTAAAATCTATGAAATAAATGTTGAAAACGGATAAACGCATCAAATGTTATTCAAGAATATTTCAACAAAAGACACTGCGAAGACTATGCGAAGAAAACATTTTCGTTTTTTTTTTTTACTTTAAGCAAATGCGTAGAAAGTATAAAGAGTGTCAACCACAAAATACACAATACACAAAAAACATTTACAGTTACTCGAACAGTTAAAGTTACATAAGGTCGCATTGTTGGGGCTACAGACAAATGCGTTGAACAAACTTGTGTAACTTTGAGTTTGATGAATATCCTTTTAATCCTTTTAAATGTGCATGGAAATTGAGCAGCAGCCCTAACAATGAAATGCGTAAACAAAAGCAAACACAACGTAACTACTTTGGGACATTGAAGCGCCTGAGACGTAAGGACACATAAGGTCAAAAGTCTGACAAAATTACATAGGGAAAGTTAGTAGGATGGCAACAGAGTGCGAGCAAATGTTGTGCAATAATCAACGAAAGGATAAACTACGAAATAAATGGCGAATCAAGGGTATCTTGGCCGTAAAATACATCCGGCCAGGGCCATGGAAAAAGCCAAAGCCAAAGCTTTTTCTTTTCTCTTCTTCAGTATTCTGTTTTCTGCTTTCTGTTTTGTGTTTTTTTTTTGCTGTCTTACAGGCAGTTTTTCTGTCCCTTCTGTCTTTCTGTGTATATTCGACTGTTTTCGGTTTTGTCCCGTTTCGTATACCCAAGGCAATACAAAGGTGCAACGAGGCTGGTTGCCTCATTACTGAATCAAAGCCATGGGCTGTGCAAATATACACAAACAGCAACACATCAATGAATATGTATGCGTGTTTCGTTGAGTATGTCTGTGTGTATGTGTGTGTTAAGTCACAGATGTGTGCTATCGATTGAAAATTTGTGTGACAGACAACTGAGCCAGGCGGATGGCAACTTTGAATGGGAATGAGCAATTAACGCCTGGGCATCAACTGATTTCCTGAGTAGCCATCAAAAGGGATGCTTGGTGTCTTGATTAAGGTATAAATATTAAATTAGCTACGGCTATCGCAGTCAGTATCAGAGCTTTTGCTGATTTTGCTATTATATTTGTTGTTGGCTCTACTGCTGTTGCTTTCTGCTGTTACTACTGTTGCTGCTGTTTTTGTTAATGAGCCATGTCTGTAAATGAAAGAGGCAAACAGGATGTGGCTTCCTTACTACGGCAAAGAGTTTCTCTCAGACAACATGTTTGCAGTCTCAACTCACTGAATTGCTTAATTATACATGGCAGCGCCTAAAAGTCGACTAATTGATATGCAGCAGCCCAACCAATGTAAGATAGAGACAGCGAGTATACGAGACACAGAGAGAGAGAGAGAGAGAGAGAGAAGAGACATGGAGTGCTATAGTTAATGAGCCAAAACTGGCAGCATGTGTACCAAGTTTCGACAGCAAGTGAAGCTTTTGCTTTGCATGCAAATACTGACTTTGCCTTGGGGTTGAGTTTGCAGTCAGAGCCAAAGGAATAACTCAATTTTCATAGAGTAGCTGTTGCACATGGCAAACCAATAAACACTTTTTGCAACAAATTTCAAACAGTGCCCGCAGCAGCAGCACAAGCAGCAACAGCAACAGCCACAGCAGAGGAAGTAGCAGGCATAGTAAAACTTTTTGACAGCGACAAAATGGTATACAACTGCCAAATGCATTTGGGCCTGGAGTCTTTTGCACCTGCATATGTTCAACAGAGCGAAGGAATACGGAGGGATGTGGAGTGTGTGATGTGAACCTGCACCAACGGAAACGCTTACCAAATTAACAGCAGTGTGTAGCGGCAACTTTATTGCAACAGTGGGGCAAAGAAACCCAATGACACTGCGGCAAAAACAATAACAGCTACAAAATGTCTCGAGCACATTTCAATTTGTTCACCATACTCACTAACACACAGATATCTACCACACACACGCACACACACACACACACACACACACACACACTCACCAACGAACGGAGTGTGTGCAAACATAGTTGTTGCCAGCATGCGGACAAATACCAAAATATTTAGTTTTACAACAAAACTTTAGCGAGAAGCGTGCACAAACGTAGAATTGAAAAAGAAATATTGGTTGGTAGCAGCAACGAGCAATAGAGAAATAGAGAATAAAAAAAACAAAAATACAAAAACTGAAACTGAATCTCAAAACTGAAACTGAAAACAGAAAACAGAAGCGACGCAAAAGGAAAATAAAATTCTAGTTTCTGCTCTTGTTTTTAGTTATTCGGGCGCCAGCCTTCAGTTTCAACATTGGTTTTCGCTGGGACACCGCAGCTGTCAGCTTTCGTGATTGAGAGCCACACTACGGCCGCTCGCTCGCACGCTTGCTCGCTTATTGCATAACGTTTATATTTTTTTATTTTTTGTACTTTTATAATTCTAACGATTTGTAAGCGGTCACAGAATATGGCTTATATGCAGATGACGTAAATACTCAACGGGAATGGCATTCAGAGTGATTGGATTTTGGGCTAAAAAAAAAAAGCATTTCCTGCTTACCATGCGCATGGTAAACATGCGTAGCATACTCAAGTGAACAGCCTAAAAGTATGGTAGAGTTTAGTTTTTAGATCTAACATAAGTTGCACAACAAATCAGATTATGTATTATTTATGAATCTCGATTCTTACAGCTTAATAAAAAAAGAATATTTTGCAAAATGTGACACTAATATGAAATTGAATAAAGAAGAAAACATAGTGTTTTTAGCATTGACTTTCATTTCTTCATGTATGTCAGCAAAGTCTTTAATCAAAACTAAATGATTTTCTTCATAAAAAGTTAATTTGTTTTTTTATTGTCGGATAGTAGTAAATGTTTACTATGTATATATATATATTTTTTTTTAATAAGTTTTAAATATTTCATAGTTAGAATGTGCAAAGTTCAAGTCCCGCTGTCTTGTTGAAGACTCTCCAAACTGCCGACATTCGAGCTCAAGCTGACTGCCGTTTTAATAATTTATTTTCTGTGCTCAGCAGGCTGCTCATTAACGCCCCCACACATACATACATACATACATAAATGTACGCTCATTTCATACCTACACACATTTCAGCAAAAAGAAAAACTAACACACATACAAGTAGACATACACACATACTGATAGCAGAGAACCTGACACCATGCTGCAAAAGGCACGCACAAAGCACGCACTTGGCAGCTGCTCGGCTCGACTTGGCGGCACTGTTCGGCTTTGGCATCGACTCGGTCGGTTGCCTGCCGCATATCACCTTAATTACAGGCAACAGTCTGGGTGCAGCCAGACGGCAAATGGAAGGCAGGCAAACGGCTTTTATGCTTGGTCTCATTGCCCCGTCTCTCCTCTTCTATGACCGTCTCTCCTCTGCACACAACTGATATTTACCCTAGTAGCCTCGGGTACGTGCCATATTGTCGTTTGCTGTTACGCTTTAGCGATTTGCTACTGTACTTGCACAGAAGCAAACGGATTCAGCTTGCACTTGACTGCTGATAAGCGTGTGATTTCTGCACACACTAAGCTGCATACAGACAAAAATACACAGACTCAGACAAACAGGCAAACAGACAGACATACGTTGAAACATTTGCCGTCATGGCCATGAATACATGCGCCGTTGAGTTGCGTTTATGCCGGTTTTATGTTACATCTAAGTGAAATTTAAGGACTCCACTCAACAACGTTCTAAATCCACTGCATAGTTCATATGAGAAGGCCATTGAGTATGACTGGGGATAGGGTAACAATCAAAGAACAGGCAGATGGGTGCGGCTATTCGCATGATGAGTTTGCTTACTGCGGAAGCAGGAAGCCATCAAGGCAAACACATTCACACACATACACAAACATTCATGTATGCATAGATTCATACAGTCATACGGTCATCATGCACATAGTCTGTGTGGTGGAGTGTGAGACCAACAGACCATAACAGCGACCAGATCATACCCACTCGCTGCAGGTGCTGTAGGACATTGCCACTTATTTCGACCACAGATGGCAACACAGAAATAGTTCCGGCCATTGTAGTAGCAGCTTCGTTCATTTCGATTCTAATAACTCCAATTACAAATGGCGGTCGGTTAAAACCATTGTGCATAAGTGAGTGTGTTTTCTCTTTCTGTATGTGTGTCTCTGCCTGTATATGTGTATGTGTTTGTGTGTGTATGTGTTAAGGTGGTTAGCTCAACTTGTTGCAGGGCTTTATGACATGCCTGCCGCTTTATCCATGCTATTATTTCAAGGATTAACTGTGAAAGGACAGGACGCACGAATGCGCAGCCAGACACCGACAACGTCGATCCGATGCTGAAGGAAAAGCAGAAGCTGAACCCGATGTCGACGCCAACGCCATCGCCATCGCCATCGCAGTCACCATCGCCGCTGGCTACGGCTAGGATTTGCTTTGCAAAACAAATCACACATAAAACGAGGCAAGCTGTGCTGAGCGTCCAAATGGGTTTGGGTAATGTGTGCGGCATAGTGTGGGACAAATAGAAAAGGATGTCCAGCACAAAAGGATGCCCAATTAGGACGCAATGAAAGTTAGCTGGAAATGAGCTTTCAGTAGGGCATACAAAACAAAACTTCGACCGACTAACCGACAAACCGACAAAGCAACCAAGCAACCAATTGAGCATAGATAGAAATTTGTCAGCTAACAAATTTTATTTCCCTCTATGGATATTTACAAACTAGTTAACTCAATGGCAGGTGTGTGTATATGTATATATGTTTCTGTGTGTGTGTATGTGTATGTATTTTTGTGTGTCCAGTGTGCAGCTTTTAAGACAGGTATATAGTTGTATGGCGTATGTTTTCGTATAGGAATCGTTACCGTCAATGTGGTGCTGTCAGCGCTTACTTTACGCGAAAACGGCGCAAAGCAGGTGGCAGATAATCCTGTCCAGATCCCAGATGCTCTGAGCTGGGTAAAGCAGCTACACTGACCGGAGCGACGGGTGTCTGCGAAGCAAAGTTTAATACAGGTGCGCTACCTTCGTTAGAGATGCGAGAAACGCCGGGCAATTGATTATATTGATTCTGTATGGCAAGTTGAGCATTGGCCGCATCTTGAGGTGTACGATATTTAACAAAGTGCACCTCAGGCTTGTTGGTAGATGTCGACTTAAGAGCATTCAACTGTTTAGCAAGGTTTGTAACATCTGCTTGCTTGCTGAGTACATAGATGGCAGTCTCTTGCTGTGCAGATTGCTTGGCCAGCTGCAGGGCAGCACGTTCGAAGCCACGATTCTCTGGCGTACGAATAAATACAATGCGTAAATTTTTCTTTAACGAATCGGCAATTTGCTGATTGTTAATGCCCTCATCAAATTGGTCCTCGGGGGCGGCATAGGTATAGAATTCTTTCTGGAACTCTTCAATTAGTGGTGCTGGCTGCGGAACGATAGTGCTCTGTATGGGACCAGTAGCAACTGGAGCTTCGATGGGCAGTGAAAGTTCAGCTTCACCATGTTGATGCTGAGATAAACCATCGATGGGCCCCAGACCATTGCCAGGTACAAATGATAGACCTTCATCGGCATGGGCAACTGGTTGATAGTTGTAACCCAATTTATCGGCACTGCAAGCGGCAGCCCAAAGGCAAATCAACTACAGGAACATATGAGATCAGTTATTAACTCAAGTTTTCGAAAGCACAAACTAAAAACTTACAATAAATCCACGCATATTGTTGTTGTTGTTGTTGTTGTTGTTGTCGTTGTAGTTATGGTTTATATGCCAGCGCACCACTGAAGCTAAGAGTTGATACTAATGCTGGGAAATAGAAAGACATCAGCTTTTATAGGCGCAGTTAAGTTGCAGTCGGTCAACGCGCCCAATGCCCACCCTCTGCTGTCAGCGGTGACCTTGAGAGCGTATGCGATATTAATTTGTTTATTATTCCAATCCAAAGCCATTAAAGACTCGCACGCATTTAAATATACAAGTAAGTCAACATAGGCCTAGTCTAGACGGTCTATGGCCATATATCTTTGCTTCAACGCCATCGCATTTTGATTTAAATGCACTTTACGACATATATATAAATATGCATAGGCCACATTCCCTAATCAAAATGTTTAGCTTGCTTTAAGCCGGAAAAAAACCACAACATTATAAAGCATACGACCAAACCCTCAATCTTAGTAGATTGATTCACTGCCACCGTGTTGCGCTGTTGTGTAAAACAACAACAAAAACAAAATTAAAATTAAAAAAGCTAAATAATAAACAGCTACCGATTTTTGGTGATGATATCTTTGTACTTTGGGCTCTTTGGGTCTGTCTTGTGCTAAGCTGCTAATTATAATTATATTTTACTTTTTTTTTTTAATTTCCTCCAAAAAGCTTTTCTTTCATGAAGCCTATGTTTGGGAGAGAGGTTGTCAATATATATTCATAACAGTCAACAGTCAGCAAATAAAGTTTCTCAACTAATTTAAACTTTTCCTGACCATCTGCGGATGTCAACAACAAAGCCGCATCTAATTATTTGCATTATTCGAATAATATTCATAAGCACTACGCTTCTTTATTACAAAATAATTTTCTGTAGTCTGAAAGCATAAAAGAAAATATAACATAGTATATTGATTATAGAACATAAAATAATAAATTATTTAATACAATTTACTTATTTAAGATACCAAAATCTATAGTCATGCTAGTCATAACTGCGTAGTTTAAGACGACATGGGTCACACCACGGAAACTTCAGAACAAGGTTATTTGAGACCAAAAGTGCCGTAATGTGGCAATAGAAAAGATAAACACAGAGAAAAATACCCTAAAAAAGATTGGCAACACGCAAACTTGGCATCTGCTGGCTGAATATGACGCCGAGGTTGGACCTTGGGCACACCTGTGTTGAAATTGCAAGTGGAGCAAGTCATGAGCCTCCAGTCAGGATTAAAGCAGCCGCGTTACTTGCACTGTTTTTACTAAGAATGAGAAGAGGCTGGCAGCTTTGACGTGACTGGCAAAGTTTTTGGCAGGCACTACTAACGAGCTTCGTTCTCTTTACCTCAACCTCAACCTCAATCCCAATCCCAAACTGAAGCTGAAGCTGAGCCTCAACTTCAGCTTCTTATGTTGTTCAAAAATGTTCAAACTAAAACTTGCTCAACAGATGTGCAGTGGCAACAAGGATACCTTCTTTTACGGTTGCACTTCAGTGTGCCACATGGCGCGGTATGCGTACGTATGTGTGTGTCTGACCTTTGACACTAAAACAATTTGCAAAGCAACATGATGTCAGCCACAGTGTCGTCTTCTGCTTTGCCATGGCTGCCATAATTTAGTTGAAACATTCTTAAAGCAACGCTTGTCGTTAAACTTAACGGACGGATGATGTTGGATGATACAGTTGGAAGCGGGACATGAGGCTGGACAGGCTCAGTTCCGCGTAGAGCTCATTAAAAAGTTTTTCAGCGACAACGTCGACATCAACAGCAACATTGCTAAAGAAAAATGTTTGTATGGCACCAGATCAAGATGAGAGCTGAAATCGAGAGTTGAAACTCAACGAGGGTCCCGGGGTAGCACCTTCATGATTATCTAAGAGATACTTTGACGATAAGCCATAACTGCAAAAGCGTTCCGTGAGCTTTAAAGTGAAATATTTCGACGTGGTCTGCTGCCATTAATTATTCATATTACCGAGCTGTACTGAGCTATAGCTGGCTATCATTATTGGTGAAGAATATTTTATTCTCAATTTAAATAAATTTAAAAAATAAACTAATGATGTTAAAAGAACGGATAATATAATGATGAATTTTGCTTGAGATTTATGTTGTAATGGAGAACATTTTATTAAAAAGTAAAAGGATTTTTATAGACAACAGAAATAATGCAAGAAAACTAATTAAATATACTCAAAAAAAGGAAAATGTAATTAATGAAATTTTCACACTTTAACTGATTTTTAAAAATATTTCATTAAATATTGAAATATTGAAATAAATATATAATTCCTTAAGGACATTGTGATTTCTTTGTTCTTTCTAAAAAATATAGCAAGAGGTTGTGATTGCTTTTATTTTATATATTTTTAATTCTTCTTAAATTTAACAGTCTTTGGCACAAGTCCATTTGTAATTTAACATTAACGCTTCTGTGCTGGTGGCAAATATTGCCGAAAGAGTGATTGCAGCTTAGCAGCTTCCAGTTCATTGACCTGCTCATGAGTTTCGTAATTGCTACTATCCTTCGGGCGGATCTTGAATACCACAGGCTCCACTGGCTGTTGTATATGCTGCAGTGGATTCAACTGAATAACATTTGCCGTCTCTACGGCATGGATGTTACTACGACCCGGCAACTGATCGTAACTATTTCTTAAGCTGTTTAAGGCACGACTGACATCAGCGGGAGTGCGATATTTGACAAAGTGCACAGTGGGCTTGTGTCCCACCTGCTGCTCAATAGCCATCCTTTGTTGCTCTAAAGCCGCTGCATCCATTTGTCGTTGGAGCACATATATGTCTAGAGCATTGCGTGCTGCCAACTGCTTGGCGGTCAAGGTGAACAGATTTGTCTCTGGCGTGCGAATAAAAACAACCTGTTGAGGAGGTTGAATTGCCTTGGCAAGTTGACGAGCCGCCTGCAATGGCAATGCTTGATCCTCTTCTGGCGGAGCACTGTAACTGAAATATTCCGTATCGAGTGGGGGTCTTGGTGCATAGCTATTGCTGGATGGTAAGTAGACATTGCTCAAGGCGAGTGCATGGCTAAAGCACAAGAAAAGCCAAAATGTCTGTTA
Organism: Zaprionus obscuricornis; assembly: GCA_037044475.1. Classification (NCBI taxonomy): domain Eukaryota; kingdom Metazoa; phylum Arthropoda; class Insecta; order Diptera; family Drosophilidae; genus Zaprionus; species Zaprionus obscuricornis. The sequence goes on along the minus strand of JBAMBR010006733.1, from coordinate 94,059 downwards.
TTAAGGAAAAATAAATTTGATTATCTTGACTTTCCACTACTTTCAGTTTAATGAAGTTTGTTTACCATTAAGGCTCGCATTTTGTCTGGATCTTTTAATATTCCACGCTTTTTTCCTTTTCTGTTGCCGGCCTGCAGTGGCTGATTTTTAACGTTTGAAGCTCAACTCGATTATAATCTAGTCACAGCAACAAAACCATCCTTATATACGACACAAACAACAAAACTGTCTTCTCGGCTGCGTTGTCTTTGTATGCATTATTTTATTTTTTCTTCACAGTTCATTTTTATGGACTTTTAAAAGATTTTTGCAAACGTTTTTGCTCTGGTTTTTGTGTTTGCTTGCTCCGATTATCCATGTTAATGTCGTTCAATTTTGAAATGCAAATATCGTGGGCCAGCTAACACAATGGCAAGCAAAAAAGACGCATGTGAATTTGACCTGAGCTCGACTTGAACTTGAATTAATTCGCATAAAATTTACAAATGAGCCCCCAATTTGAATTAGTTATCAAATTGTTTCATATGCGATTTGTGTCCCCTAGTATAGATATAGCCATTTGTTGTGACGCCAAATGTGGGATCCATTCACGCTTCCCCTCCTACCACTCTATTAATACTTTCACTTGAATTTGTTTTTATGATCGAATTTTATGGCTGCTGATTGTATTAATTTACACGTCATTTTCGAATATTTTAGTTTTTTTTTTTTTTCTTATAATAAGCTTACGAGCTAACGAGCCTCGCTCCAGATTTTATCTGATAAGCCGCTTAGCAAAATTTACAACCCGAAGCCCTCGAGATCATTGTTTGAGCAAAGCATCATCTATTCATCGTTCATTGTGATATTTATTGTGTTGAAAATTAGATACATACATATATAAATATATATATATATATATATATATATATATATATATCTCAGTCTTATGGAACTATTTTAATGTCTTAATCAGAAACTATGTCTTTAGAAGTGGGAGCGTTTGCGTCGCTTCTGAGGTGGCAGATAGCTGTTTGAGAGGGTAGGTAAATAAGATTTTGACGGAGTGCCTGTGGGAAATACTATGCGACTACCAGAACGATGTTGTCTTTCATTAGCTCTAAAATTAATATGACTTGATCTGGCGGTTCGTGCATCTAGGTCATACAAACTGGGAGCCAACTGCTGCTGTTCCAATGGTTGGGGAGGCAGATCAATAAGTTCCCGATTATAGCTTTGAGGTTGAGTTACATAATTGACCACGGGCGGCAAATAACTTCGATGTGGAGCGGGTGGCTGATGTGTCGACTCTTCTGGGTAGTGCCCCAGCTGAATAGAAGATTGTTTTACTGTAAAGTAACTCTGTTGAGGCAATTCGGTCTGTTGGGAAACACCTAAAGCTTCGGGTGCTTGTAGATTGTATCCTTGGGGTGCTTTTGTGTCTTTTGCCGGATAGTAGCCCTGTGAATAACTCAATGGTGAGTGCTGCTCCTGCTGCGAGTAATCCAAAGAGGATGAGTCCGGCTGATAATAACTCTGCACTCGTGTTTCCTGCTGCGGAACGTAGCCTTTTGTAGGTAACTCCGCTTGCTGCGAGTAGCCCAAAGATGAGGAAGACGTTTCTACTTGCGATGGATAACCTTTTTGTAAGAATTCTACCGGCTGTGAGGAGCCCACAGATGACGGTTGTAGAGGTAGTGGAAATACTCTTCCGTACTGCTCCTGAATATGCTGCTGGGCATGCGCAGCTTCTGCATCCGTCCTATATTTGACAAAATGAACTTGTGGCTTGTGTTTATGTTGTGATTTTAGAGCGATTAATTTGCTTGCCAATTCATTGGAGTCCGCTTGCTTATTTAACACATAGATAGCGGTTTTATCCTCGCTGCTCTGCTTGGTCAGTGCGTTAAGAGCACCCTGTACCGCCTTGTTCTCTGGTGCCTTGATGAATACAACATTCAGGTTTTTTTGCGAAAGAGCTGATATTTTTTCCTCAACTTGTTCAGCCTCTTCTTCAGAGTCATATGGCGCCTCAAATGCATAAAAATGCTTGTGGAATTCAGCATGGGCTTGATACTGATCCTCAGGTTGGTTGGTAACAGCCTCATGACCGTAATGTTGCCCACTTTGCTGGTATTGATAACCCAACTCAGCCGAGCATAGTGCTAAAAATGTTAGAAACTGAAAAGTATCTGGATAAAAAGAATTTCACTAACAACATTTTATTGAAAATCTTACCACAATTTCTATCATGCTGTTTACACAACAAAGTCCAAAACTCTTATGAGTATCGCTTGACAGATCTTTGAATGTTTTATAATTTTGGCTCAAGAGCTTCAAGACCATATTGGGATTAATGATGGAACAGATTTGCCAAAAAAGGTAAATAGTTCAATGTTGGCAAAAATAAAATATTACATAATGCTGACCCAAAAAGATTACGAAACTTGATATTTCAAATGTAATTTTTATTTTTATTTTTTTTTAAATCGCAAAACTAGCTTAACAGATATGGATAACAATGGGGGAAATGCGTGGGTATGTATCGGGAATGGTCAGTCTGATTGCTTAAAGACGTTGTCGCAGCAGAGATGAAGGTAAATACGAGTTTAACGGCTCTTGGGGAGCTGGAGCAGCTGGGGCAGGGGCACGAGAAGCAAAGTTTAGTACGGGAGCCACACCGCCATCTTGGTGAGATGTGACACCACCCAGCTGATCGTATTGATCCTGGATGGCACGTTGAGCATTGACAGCATCCTCAGAAGTGCGGTACTTGACGAAATGAACCTCGGGCTTGTTGTTATTATTGTTTCGGATGGTATTTAGTTTGTTAGCCAGATCGTTAATATTGGCTTGCTTATTCAGAACATAAATAGCGGTCTGTTGTTCCGCAGAATGTTTGGCCAGCGATAGGGCAGCGTTTTCCAGACCATTGTTCTCAGGGCCCTTGATAAAAACAACACGCAAATTCTTACGAAGACTATTGGAGAGCTCTCCGGCATTTGCTGGTGCTTGGAAATCACGCTCATCGGCTGTATAGGTGAAGAATTCTTTGGTGAGCTCCGCTGGAGCTTGGTACGACTGCTCAGCTGAAACTACAGGTTCTCTGACTGCAGATCCAGGTGAGGGTGGCACGTAACCGAATTGTTCCTGACCTTGAGAGATGCCAGTACTGCCAGGTGTAAAGGATAAGCCTGAATTGGAGTGTTCCACTGGTTGATAGTTATAGCCAAGCTTGTCAGCGTAGGCAACAGCAAGGATTGTGAAGAGGGTCTGTAACGACAAAAAAATAACAGTTATTTAATTTTCTATGAAATAATCCATAAGCAACTTACAATAAGGATATGCATTTTGTGCAGTTAATGGATAATACTTCTGTACGGTTAGTCGTATTGAACTAAAGTCTGTTGAGATTTTCAACACCCACGCTATTTATACCAATATCGAATCGTTTCCAAATGATGTGACATTTCGCAAAACGATTAATTGATCCAAGAGGTTTTTTATTGGCTCTCTTTTATTTTATTTTATTTTCTTTTTTTTTTTTTTTGCACCACTTTTATCGCTATACATCTGTCATTTCAGTTCGCTGCTCACTTTTTAAGCTGAATTCGCATGTTTTGACTGCATATTTTATTACTATTTTATTGTCTGCGATTCGCTTCTTCGTCAGTTAATTTTGGTATTAACTGCAACACAGTTTCAATATCAATTTGGATTTCTTCGTTGACGGCTGTAAAATCCACAAACAGAAACTGCAAATATTTACTACAAACTACTGCTTAGAAAACTAAAGTTATTTATTAAACACGAAATATAATGTCTTGTCATATTTTTACCAGTAAACTAAGCTCAGTTTAAAACTAGTTTTTCTACAGATGATCTGTTCCGGTGAGTTGAAAAGCATTATTTAATTAAAATGCAAAATGCATATCAATGAAATTATTATTATAGCGAAATTCCTAAGAAACTAGTTTAAACTATGATTGTCATAATACAAATCAGATTACTATAATAAAATTTTATTATTAAGAATAACATAAGCATCTTATCAAATACATAGTATATCAAACATATTTATTTTTAAATAAGTTACTTTTATACAGTGCTATTATGCTATTCTGCTATTTGAAATGCAGGTAAACTTTTTTTTTTTTAAATTTAAGTATAGTTCTATTACTAATATATCATAAGACAATATTTCTATAGTGTTCCGACATTTGTTTTTTTTTTCACAAGATATGTTAGCAAATATTATAAATGTATTTATGTATGTATATGTGTATATGTATGTATGTATTTTGTTAATGATTTTCTTAATACACTTTTTTACCTTTTTGTTTTTGTTTTTATTTATGCAAATGAAGGGTAGTGGGTGCTCTTGAATAAAGCCACTATTGTCGATTGTTGTGGTGGCTATTGATGGTAGTGCTCGGGTGTTCGGGTTGTTTGTCGTTTTGTTTTGTTATTAGCTATTCGTTCGGCCGGTCTGTTATCATTCATACATAATGCATTGAACTGGCTTTGACTGGCCTAGTCAAGATAGTTCCGTCTTGCAGTTGCCATAAATTTTGGTGCCAATAGTTTGTCTAACCTTTTACTTTCCGCAGATTAACATTTTAATTATTATCAAAAATTTTCGTTGATTGTTTTGCGCTTTTTGTACAATGCGCGTACACAGATAAAATGTAAATTTTTATTGGCTTCCACTTGGCTACGATGCGATCAAAACAATGTTGGAATTTTTATGGCATGTAGTAAATATGCTGCAATTTTTATTTTATTTTTAAAATTAAAATTATATTCACGCTCGATATCGACTCTTTCTTTATGATGGCATTCCAAAATGAAACATTTGATATATACATTTTAAATAGGAAGTTTATTTGTATCATTTGACAAATCAATAGATAACACAGTGTCAACAAAAATAGGATAGTCGTAGAAAGATATGGTTGCTCAAAGCATTTTAGTAACGGAAACGCAGGCGGCGCAGCACAGATGATGGCAGATATGAGTTTTCGGGAATGCGAGCGTTTTGTTGACGGTACTGTGGGGCTGATGCGAAGTTTAGAGCATTGGCAACACCACCATCGTGGGATTGGCTGGCTCCACCCAGAGAGTCGTATTGTGACTGGATGGCACGTTGGGCATTGGCAGCATCCTCTGGAGTGCGGTATTTGACGAAGTGAACCTCGGGCTTGTTGTTGGAGTTGCTGCGGATGGCATTCAATTTGTTGGCCAGATCTCCGATATCAGCCTGCTTATTTAAAACATAGATGGCGGTCTGTTGGTCAGCAGCCTGCTTAGCCAAAGCCAAAGCAGCGTTCTCAAGACCACGGTTCTCAGGGCCCTTGATGAAGACAACGCGGAGACCCTTGTTTAAAGAGCTGGACACCTTCTCCAAAGCCTGGGGCTCATCGAAATCATCCTCGTTAGCGGTGTAGGTGAAGAATTCCTTGTTGAGCTCAGCAGATGGAGCAGCATTGTAGTCGACTGGTCCATCGAGTCCAGAGCTGCCCAGTCCTGATCCACCCAATCCACCGAGTCCAGAACCACCTAGTCCTGAGCCGCCCAATCCACCGAGTCCAGAGCCGCCCAATCCACCGAGTCCTGAGCCGCCCAATCCACCGAGTCCAGATCCACCCAATCCACCGAGTCCTGAGCCGCCCAACCCACCGAGTCCTGAGCCACCCAGTCCACCGATACCTGAGCCCCGAGAGCCGCCTAATCCTGAGCCACCAAGTCCAGAGCCTCCTAGTCCAGAGCCTCCAAGTCCAGAGCCTCCAAGACCGCCGTCCAGGCTACCGTAGTTGCTACCACCGCCGAGTCCACTTCCACTGCCAGGAGTGAAAGACAATCCTGAGTTGGAGTGACCAACTGGTTGATAGTTGTAGCCTAGTTTATCGGCGCAGGCAACGGCCACTAAACACAAGACAACAAAAGCGCGCATCTTTGGGTTCTAGTTCTACTCGGAGCTGTGAGAGAAGAATGATATGGTGAAGAGGTGAAGTGCCATTTTTATACTAACATGTCACTCTCAGAACAAGTGTTTAACAACTATGCTGAAGATCAAGATAAGGCCCGCCCATTATGTTGTCTAACATGTTTTTTTTTTATTTTTCATTTTTGGCGGCTCCGATTATTGCTTGACCGAATCGATGACGACGGCAGCGGCGGCGGCGTTGATTAAAATTTGATGAACTTCGGTTTACAAAGAAAATTTTTATGCAAATAAGCCAACGGGTCTCAGCGCTAGCAGCTCTGTAGACTGCGACTGTGACTGCGACTCCAACTGAGCAGCAGCTGACGCAGCAGCTCCAAATTGTTTAGCTGTTCGGTAGCCAAATTCTTTTGTTCATTCATTTTGTTATGCAAATGGAATCCACAACGATTGAAAGTGAAGCTCTGGCTAATGGCAACAAATATTTTTGGGCCAGTATTCGAACTTAATAATATTAAATTGCTCGGCGCCAGAGATTTTGGGCATTGTTTGCTGTAGCAACATGCAATTTGTCAGAAAAATCAAAAGAAATCCATTAAAGAAAATGCGTGGGACCAACTGACATATGTTGATATAAACAAACGACATAAGTGGAATTAGTAGAGCTGGCTAAACAAGACAAAACTTGAAAATGTCAAAAAATATATATGAAAAAAATGAAACATAACAGAAACATAAAATGCTGTCAAAGAACTTGTTATATTTCTGATTTGCAAATTTTCATAAATAGCCAATGGCTCAATGGCATCCTAATTTAACCCGTTGAACCCGTTTGTAAGACAAAAAAAAACCCAAATCCGTTTTCAACTTTAAATTCAAATCATTTTCATAAAGTCAAATTCCTAAGCATGAAAATGCTCATTCAAAAATATATAAAAATAAAACACAAATATAAAAACTATGTAAGCATTTGAATGAATCTAAGACTTTTTGACTATGCTGGCCTAAGAAATACCCTGCACTTTAATGAGAAATATTCACAAATATTCTAAATATGTATTTAGTCTTAAGTTGTATCCTAAATTTAATAAAAAGAACATAAGTGACTTAATTTGGAGTATGGAAACAATTTTAATGTTAATTTGTATTTTAATTGTCTTTTTTTTGACCAAATTCTGATACCCTTTAAAGCGAAGAACTTAACTAAAGATTATTGAATAGTTTACAAATTTGTCTTCATTGTATATTTTTATGTCATTTTCAAAACAACTATTATAAGGAATATAATCTTTTAGTACAAGAAATGTACTAATTTAACATCCTGACTACATGCAGATATGTTAAAGATACGTATTGGGACAAACTGAGCAATAATTTAATAGTACATATTACAATATATAATTCATAGTTAGTTACCAAAATTAGAATACCCTTTATGCTATTGTTATGAGCACTGGGTAACTAAAGCAGATATCCGCCAAATATTTGAACATTTAAATATTTTAGGTAAACAATTTTATTTGCGAAACAATAAGTCAACAATAACAAAGATATTTTTATAGATTACAAAAACAATGCCCGATCAAAGTCTGATCTTCCGTTTTTGATCTTAAAAACGAAAACGTCGTAAGATATTTGCAGGCAAGTATGTGCTGCCTGGTGTTACTGGAGGAATGTATGAAGAAACCGGTGCGGTTGCCTCAGGGTCTGCCGACAGTGATCCGGATTCAGAAGCAGCGGGTACGGCAGCGGGGGCTGGAGCACTGGATGCAAAGTTTAAGGACGGGGCAACGCCACCTTCTTGGTGAGATGACTTTCCGCCCAACTGATCGTATTGTCCTTGAATAGCGCGCTGCGCATTGGCTGCATCCTCAGGTGTGCGGTACTTGACGAAATGAACCTCGGGCTTGTTGTTCTTGCTTTCACTGCTGGCGCGTCTGATTTCGTTCAGCTTGTTGGCCAAATCACTGATATCAGCCTGCTTGTTAAGCACATAGATAGCAGTTTCCTGTTCAGCAGCTTGCTTGGCCAGAGCCAGAGCAGCTTGTTCTAGTCCAGAATTTTCTGGTCCCTTAACAAAGACAACACGCAATGCTTTGTTTAATGATTCGGAAACTTTCTCAGAAGCTTGGGGCTCATCGAAGTCTTGTTCATCAGCAGTGTAGGTGAAGAACTCTTTTTGCAGCTCAGGCTGTGCGGCAGCATAATTTGGTGCATCAAAAGATTGCTCAGCAACGGGAGCATTTGACTGGAAGTTTGATTCGGAAATGGATGGCTGACCAAAGCCTATGTTATCAGAGCTGGAAGAAGGGCCATTTCCAGATACAAATGAAGGTGATATGCTGCTGGCTGATCCGCTAGGTCCAAATGATTGTCCGGAGCTACTGGGTCCAAAGGATTGTCCGTTGCGAGATGAAATTGACGGTGACAGATTGCTGGTCGAGCCACTAGGGCCAAAAGACTGTCCTGAGCCTGATGTATACGATGGTGACTGGTTGCTAGCCGATCCTCCAGGGGTAAAAGAAAGTCCGGATCCGGAGTGGCCAACTGGCTGATAGTTATAGCCAAGTTTGTCGGCGCTTGCCAAAGCCGCAATGCAGCAACATAGAAGAATGGAAAAGTGACGCATCTTTAGTGACTGAGTTACCTGTAGCATATGATGCCTCAGGCAGATGATTCGATGGTTTTTATGCAAGCAGCTTTGTAGATCATTTACCGTTATGCAAAACATATGAATAATATACAGAAATTATGCAATATTTAGTTCCGATCAACTACCGGCTGTTAAATATACAGCAGAAGAACTTAATTGGATAGCTTTTGCCACAAACCATGGTTCCACCGGCTATCATATTGGTCTCCGTCGTTGCTGATCGTAAAAGATCAGCGCAGATTGTAGAAAATCGAAGAAGATCTTGATTTCGATGCCATCACCGTCGCCATAAATTTAATATTAAATTCAATATTCTGCATTTAACAATAATTTTCATTATTCATGTTTGCTGTTTCTTCCATATAGAAAACCTTGACGAGATGTATCTGTTTATCTCCATAATCAATATAAATCTAGCTATAATGAGTAGACTGCTTTTGTTATTCTTGTTTTTGCTTTTTCTCGTATTGTTGTTGTTAGGTCGTAAACCAATTTTGGTGCGAGTTACTTGTCGGTCTCATATACAAGTATAGTATGTGCAATAACCGCGGGATCCAAAGTGTTACCCAAAATCGCTCGAAAAGCAAACAAACATGCAAATGAGGCGTGCCCAGTCGGATTATTCAAAAAACATATTTTAACGATCCGCGAAATTATTATTACCTTATAGCGAGGCTTTGTCGTGGCGTTTTAGCTTTAAACGCTTCTTTATGCTAATGTTGCGGGTGGAATCGACCTTCCAATTGGCCGGCAGTGGATATACATAGCTAAAGCTATGGATGTTTCAGCGCCGGAAGTGCCGTCGACAACATCGCTAAAAATAGACTCCATCATCTCTTTTCTTTTTGATTATTTTGTTTGCAAGCCATCGATTAGCTAATTAACCCCTCGAACTGCAGCGCGATGTCAGCACCAAATAAGATAATTTGATAATTGGACATTTAATAAATTACTTGGCGCCGCTTATTTGGTAATCAAATCCAACACTACGATCGCTGTACTCCCTCTCATTTGCATCTCTGTTGCTGAACATAAACTTGGTTCGACTGTAAATCTATTCAAAAATCTGCAGTCAAAATGTGGCAGGCCATAAAGATGACTGAGCTCCTTTCAGTTTATTATTTATTAGTAATTTAATATAAACAAAAAATGCAAATTGTTCAGATTGTTTAGATAAAGCGTTGACTTCTTTAACTGCAGACTGCATGCCTTTTGTTTTACCTAAAGGTGTTTGCATTATGTGATCGACTCGATTATCTTCAATTTGCAGTTATAAAAGTAAAGACAGAGATTGCTTAAGGCAGATACACATCATCGCTCTATACAACAGCTTAACCTAAACTCAACCAATATCAGGATGCGTGCATTTATTGTCTTGTGCTTAGTCGCAGTTACCTGTGCTGATAAACTGGGCTACAACTATCAGCCTGTAGGACATTCGAACTCAGGATTATCGTTTACCCCAGGCAGTGGTACTGGAGGTCTCGGAGGAGTTGGTAGCAATTCCCGTGGAAGACAGGGTGGTTTGGGAAGCGGCTCTTTGGGCGGTCTCGGAAGTGGATCTTTAGGTGGTCTTGGAAGCGGACTTGGAGGAAACACTCTTGGTGGTGGATCTTTGGGCGGACATGGTGGTGGCTCTTTGGGCGGACTTGGTGGTGGCTCTTTGGGCGGACTTGGTGGTGGCTCTTTGGGCGGACTTGGTGGCGGCGCCGGCGGATTAGGTGACTTGGATTCTGGTCTCGGAAGTGCTAACATTGGTGGTGGTAGCTTCAATGGTCCATCAAGCGGTCTTTTCAGTGAATCTCGTGAGGCTCCAGTCTCATACAACGCTCCAGCCCCTTCTGCCGAGTTAGAAAAAGAATTTTTCACCTATACCGCTAACGAAGAAGATTTCGATGAGCCACAAGCTTCAGAAAAAGTATCCAGCGCATTGAACAAGGCTGTGCGTGTTGTTTTCATTAAGGGTCCCGAAAACCGTGGTCTGGAGAACGCTGCTCTCGCTTTAGCTAAACAAGCTGCTAATCAGGAAACTGCCATATATGTCTTAAACAAACAGGCTGATATTGGAGATCTGGCTAGCAAGTTGAATGCCATCCGTAGCAACAGCAACAACAAGCCAGAAGTACACTTCGTCAAGTACCGCACTCCTGAGGATGCTGCCAATGCTCAACGTGCCATCCAAGATCAATATGATCAACTAGGCGGTGCCTCATCTCATCAAGATGGTGGTGTTGCAGGTGCTCTCAACTTTGCTTCCCAGGCACCAGCAGCCATTCGTGAAAACCATAGCGCAGCTTCAGCTCCTGGTCCCAGTTATCTTCCTGCCAATATTTTGCGTCGCCTTCGATTTTAATTTATTTTGATTCTGTTGTTAAAAATAAACGAAAATGAAATATACCATTTTAAAATTATAATTACAGATAAAACTTTATTTAAGAATTCAGAAATGCTTGCAGACTAAAATTTTACGAAATTCAACATTTTCTAAATGAAGATTTGAAATGCAGCAATAATTCATATAGTATCTTATAAATATTTATTAATTATTCTCCTAATGAAACTTGTATAGTGTGGTGGTTAGCCTTGCTTTCGATTAAATTAAGAATTTTTAACATCTATATTAAAATATTGGTAGTTATGTTACAAGATGTTTAACACATTGCAAGATACTCGAACATGCCTCAAAATTTTTCGTTTATCCGATTTGTGTACCCTTTGCTGAGGTTATATTAATTTTAGAGAAGAGTTTGTACGTTTGTGAGTTTTCTTATGAAAAGTATTCATCTAAGACTGCGAGGGTATGACATCTTCGGAACAACGAAGATAAACTTGCTTCTTGTCAATGTTAAAATTTCAATAAGATTATAAAATGTTGGCTTGCATAATACATATTCATATGTATGAATGCTTAAAACATATTAAGATGTTACCAAATTATTCAGACAATTTGCCCTTATGCTTTTTAACAATATGATAAAGTAAATATAAAGTATTTAAAAAAATGATACATTATTATATTTCATTTCTATTCTATAAAAATATATAGCTTTTTATTCATTATTTATTTAGAATTGGCTTGTGTAAATATATATTGTATATATTGTTTTTAGCGTATTGGTTTCATACAATATTAGCGCCATCTGTTGCTCGTTATTTTCTACATTTGTAGTCATCAGAGGTTTTTTGTTCTTTTAAAAAACATATTCGTATACCCTTGTAGAGGTATATAAATTTTGGCACAGAGTTTGTAAGATTCCTTAGGTTTTGTATTAAAAACTTTTTTATTCGTTACGTAATCCCGCTGAAACTGAGTTTAATGAGGACTTATATGTACATCGCATATATAAATCCCTGTCGGACTTCTATATATCATACAGCTGTCATCCGAACAGTATGTCGAAAATTGAATTTTTTTATGAAAATTTCTCTTCTACGACTGCGAGAGTATAAAATCTTCGGCACGCCAAAGATACGTTGCTTTTTTTTTGTTTAATGCTTAATTTATTGGCGTTAGGAACAAGAAGAGTCATTTCATTGAGATTTTAAGTAAAATGAAATGTCGTGCCTTAACAAAAAAAGGAGCACGACTAATGTCCATCGCTAAAAGGAACTTGTTTCAAAATGACGTCGATTTTTAAGCAAGTATGAACCCAGGGCAATAACCGATTTTTTTAATAGAACAAATTTTTTTCATTCATAGACAAAAAACAAACACATTTCTTCCGGCAATTTTGCCACGATATCAACTAAAGTGCTGTGTTGTCACCCAGCATATTATTGTCGGCTAATATAAAAGCAATCGTCAATATTCAACCTTTCTCATTTTTTATTAATTTTGTTTTTATTTTTTATATTATATATATTATTTTTGTTGAATACCTATACTATCAGTTTGGAATATGGCTTTTACGATCAGTATGTGTTAATTAGGCACGGTGATCTGTTTGAGAACAAGTTCGATAGTTTCACGGCAATTTCTCTATATGGTCATTAGGAAGAAAACTGGCATCGACAAACAGGAACCGGTCCACGCATTCCCGTCTTCTGCACTCACACAGAAAGTTGATGAGCCTGTCTTCTTAGATAGTTTTGCATAATCGTCTCATAAGCGCACCACTTTGCATAAGATACTAGTTGAATTATGTGCCCGTAAAGAACCTATCTATTGTTCTAACCGTCATCCCACTACGAGGGCGAGGTATAAAAGTCGGTTCGCGCACCATCAGGATTCAGTCTTAGCCATTGGCTGTTCAGAACACACATCACTTTCTTAGCTAACCATGCGTTTCCTCATTTTACTTTGCCTGTTCGGCGCCGCATGCGCCCAGTATAAATATGGACAAGGTCTTGACACTGGCTCTGCCAGCAATGGCATTCCCAGCGTGTCATATGACGAACCCAGCTACAGTGGTGCTGAAAGTAGTCCCGGTTCATCCTACGCTCCATCAAGCGGAGTCGACAAAGAATTCTATACCTTTGAGGCTGATGAAAATGATTTTAATGATCCTGCTGCCAGTGAAAGGATTGCCAACAGTGTAAACAAGGGTCTTCGTGTTGTCTTCATTAAGGGTCCCGAGAATCGTGGTCTGGAGAACGCTGCTCTGGCTTTAGCTAAGCAAGCTGCTGATCAGAGAACTGCCATCTATGTCTTAAACAAGCAAACAGATATTGGAGATTTAGCTAATAAGTTGAATGCTGTCCGTAACAACAACAACAATAAGCCCGAAGTTCATTTTGTAAAGTACCGTACACCCGAGGATGCTGTCAATGCTCAGCGTGCCATCCAGTCTCAATATGACTCTCTGGGTGGCGCCAGCCAAAATATCAACGGTGGAATTGCACCAGCCATTAACTTTGCATCTCGTGCACCAATCGGACACTCGGGTCACTCAGGAAACTCAGGATACTCTAACGGCGGAAATGGTGGATTTGGAGCAGCAAGTGCACCCAGCGGTTCCTATCTGCCAGCCAATATTTTGCGTCGTCTGCGTCTGCGCTAGAAGAATTGTGTTAAATGCTAATTTTGCCAATGTCGCTGGACCGATTATTGTTATTCTTTTGCATTTTATACGAGCATTTATATAAATAAAATCGAGATATTAAAGTAAACCTAAAATTACAGAGATCTTGTTTATTTTTTTCCATATTTCTTGTAGCATTGTACAAAAATACGATATTGCATTTTTATGCTCATCATTTTGATTTTTATCACTTTCCATATAATAACATTTATGCAAAGCCGAACTCTTGGACCGAGCTCGAACACAAAAGACCAGCGCTGCTATTTTGTAGGCGGAAAAACATTTAGCGACGTCGTCGCATTGTGTTAAATGAGAAGCCATGCTGACAGCCTCGAAGACAGATTTGTATAAATAATAACCGTCGAAGCGTTGTTAGACAGAAAGCAAACAATCGTCAAACCAAGAGAACCTCAACAGCAGAATTAAAGATGCGCGTCTTTATCGTAAGTTTTTCACAGCGCAACCAAAGGATATACACTATAACTCACACTTAATTCTTTAATAATTTTAGGTTATGTGCCTGGTAGCAGTTGCCTGCGCCGATAAACTTGGCTACAATTATCAACCAGTCGGTCACTCCGGCTCAGGATTGTCATTCACTCCTGGCAGCGGCAGTGGAAGCAACGGTGGTTCACTTGGAGGCCTCGGTGGCGGTTCACTAGGCGGCGGCTCTCTGGGAGGTCTTGGCGGTGGCTCTCTTGGTGGTAATGGCGGTGGCTCTTTGGGCGGTCTTGGAGGAATCGGCAGCGGTTCCTTAGGTGGTCTTGGCAGTGGCTCTCTCGGAGGACTTGGCAGTGGCTCTCTGGGAGGACTTGGTAGTGGCTCTCTGGGAGGACTTGGCAGTGGCTCCCTTGGTGGGCTTGGTGGACTAGGCGGTCTTGGCGGCGGTTCCGGTGGATTGGGCGATTCTGGTCTTGGTGGTGGCAACCTTGGTGGTGGTTCCGGTCTTGGAAACCTTGGTGGTCTGTCTGGAAGCGGTCTAGATGCCCCAGTCTCATACAACGCCCCTGCCCCAGCTGCTGAATTGGAAAAGGAATTTTTCACTTACACCGCCAACGAGGAAGATTTTGATGAACCCCAAGCTTTGGAAAAGGTGTCCAGCTCTTTGAACAAGGGTCTCCGTGTTGTCTTCATCAAGGGTCCTGAGAACCGTGGTTTGGAGAACGCTGCTCTGGCTCTGGCTAAACAAGCTGCCCAACAAGAGACTGCCATTTATGTCTTGAACAAGCAGGCCGATATTGGAGATTTGGCCAGCAAGTTGAACGCCATCCGCAGCAACACCAACAACAAGCCCGAGGTTCACTTCGTCAAATACCGTACACCTGAGGATGCTGCCAATGCTCAGCGTGCCATCCAAGGTCAATACGACTCTCTCGGTGGATCCAGCCAGGCTCATGATGGTGGTGTTGCACCTGCATTGAACTTCGCTTCTCAAGGCCCAGTACGTCAAGCACAGGCTGCCACCCCCGACAACTCATACTTGCCCACATCAATCTTCCGTCGTCGTTTGTAAAAATTTTCTACAACACAAATGGCGGATGAAAACTCTAGTCTCTTGTTAAATATTTCTATCAATTGTTTGTTTTATATAAATAAAATTATTTTCAATTAAAAACATACTTTAAGTTTTTTTTACATATGTTGCAGAGCAATACAAATCATTATGAATATTTGAGCAGAGTTTCAAAATGAAAATGAAACAAGAAAGAAAAGTATACTCTACCTTATTCAACAAGATGCAGCACTAGATTCATTTTAGACCAATGGCCAGTGACATTCTTTAGTTCATACATTTTTTTTTAAGCTATAGTTACATTAGTTTTCAGCTTAAATTTTAATTGTATCATAAGTATTTAATAATAAAATAATAATAATAATGGTAATTAAAAGATACCAGCCAATTTTCGATCAAACCACCAATAATGTGATAGTTGTTTAAATACTGCGCGCTTCATATTTAATATGACCAAAATTTTACACAACGAATTCATTTTGATCATATTATGAAGTGTCTATATGCAAATTCAATTTGGATTAAAAAATAAAAAAAAAAAAATATCACTATTAAACATGCGAATCTTTTTCTTGTCAATCAATTGTAATTAGTGTAGAACAAGAAATTAATATATGTACATCTGTCTATGAGCTGTACCCTCTGATTTTGGACGTTACAAACTTGTGGCCAAAATTAATATACCCTTTCAAAAGTATACAAATTTAGCAAAATATATATTTGTGCTAAAACACTTAAGCTTCTTTCTGTAAATGATTCTTCGAATAAATAACATAATCAGCAACTTAAGATTAGATATTGAGGAAATGATTTCGAACTTATTAAAATATCTGAAGATTTTTATGATTATATTTGCGATTATTATACATAAATTATTTTGTTTTTCTGTAGAATGAGTCAGTTTGATAGCAAATACCAAATATTTAGATAGTCTGAGTCACTGTAAAAGTAAGTATCGTATTGTCACTTTGGCTGTTTATATCCAAATCGGTTTTAAAATGTTTTAAAATTTTAGTATTAAAATCGAACAAAAAACATTGGGATAATGTCCTTGTCTTACTTTTTTTTCTTATGGATTAATTATTTGTAGTTAATTGATGTTAAGAAATAAAAAATAAAAAAATTCAAGTAATATTCAAAAATAAGTATTAAGTTTAAAATTAAATATAATATACAAAATTATTGCCGTCTCTCTTTGTTAAATTGATAGAGGCGGCATATCAAACACATCTAAAAATGCATCCCCTTCCTCTCAATAATTGTGTTGATTTCATGCCAATAAATCAATAACTTAAACACTTGTCAACAGAAATATACATCAGATTGGCTAACTATTTGACCGAATATTTAATATATTAGAAAAAAAGTTGCATATGTCCTACATAAAACAAGCTTTTAGCCTTGCCGAAGAATTTGAGAAATATATTTATTATATATAATAGGTAATTATGACCCATCTTTATGATGGTGATCTGCATATAAACTTATTTCAATGCTCGTCACATATTAATTTTATAATTTTATATTAATTCTTGTAAAATTATTGAATAAAAAACACAAAAATTTGAATAACCTAAAACAATCAGCCGCAGCCGCAATCGGAGTCGCAGCCGTTGCCCATTGAAACGCAACAAAAATTCCAAATCGACCATAAAACCGTAGAGCCAAAAAGCTTTGTAGGCGGCAAAACACAGTGGCATCAAAGCGATTTCTATGCAAGCCAAACCAAGGCGGCGGTTTTGTTTTTATCAGCCTCGAAGATGGATTTGTATAAATATTAAAGATCGTCTCCAGCAGAAGACAGAAGCAATTCGTAACTCGAAGTAGAAGATTCAAAAATAACTATTCAAAATCAAGATGCGTGCATTTATCGTAAGTACAAAGGATTATATTATTAATAAGACCAAAGGCTTTATTTTTATTCAAATTTCTTCTAAAGGTAATGTGTTTGGTGGCAGTTGCTTGCGCCGATAAGCTTGGCTATAACTATCAGCCCGTAGGACACTCCAACTCAGGATTGTCGTTCACACCAGGCAGCGGAAACGGAGGCAGCCTCAGTGGCGGCTCTCTGGGAGGTCTTGGCGGTGGCTCATTGGGTGGACTTGGAGGTGGTTCTTTGGGCGGTGGTTCACTGGGCGGTGGCTCACTGGGCGGTGGGTCACTAGGCGGTGGCTCACTAGGTGGTGGCTCACTAGGCGGTGGCTCACTAGGCGGTGGCTCACTAGGTGGTGGCTCACTAGGCGGTGGCTCACTAGGCGGTGGATTGGGAGATTTAGATTCTGGACTTAGTGGTATCGGCGGTGGCAACATTGGCGGTGGAAGCATTGGCGGTGGCAGCATTGGTGGCGGTTCTCTCTTGGGCAACCTCGGTGGTCTGTCTGGAAGCGGTCTGGATGCCCCAGTCTCATACAACGCCCCCGCCCCAGCTGCTGAATTGGAAAAGGAATTCTTCACATTCGCCGCCAACGAAGAGGACTTCGATGAGCCTCAGGCTTTGGATAAAGTGTCAAGTTCTTTGAACAAGGCCCTCCGTGTTGTCTTCATCAAGGGTCCTGAGAACCGTGGTTTGGAGAACGCTGCTCTGGCTCTGGCTAAACAAGCTGCCCAACAAGAGACTGCCATTTATGTCTTGAACAAGCAGGCCGATATTGGAGATTTGGCCAGCAAGTTGAACGCCATCCGCAGCAACACCAACAACAAGCCCGAGGTTCACTTCGTCAAATACCGTACACCTGAGGATGCTGCCAATGCTCAGCGTGCCATCCAAGGTCAATACGACTCTCTCGGTGGATCCAGCCAGGCTCATGATGGTGGTGTTGCACCTGCATTGAACTTCGCTTCTCAAGGCCCAGTTCGTCAAGCCCAGGCTGCCACCCCCGACAACTCATACTTGCCCACATCGGTCTTCCGCCGTCTGCGCCATTAAACTGCCTTCTGCATATTGACTTCTAGCTTAAGTATCTTTGAATAGATGATGCGATTTTTATTGTTACCAATTGTTGACTATGTATAATGTATAATCTGATTTTGAAATAATAATTCTTATAACGAAATTTCAAGAAGTTTTAATTCAGGGTAAAAGGTTCTGTATATATATTAACTAATTCAGTTTAGTAAGAGTTGATTGTTCTTAAGAGCTCAAAAAAATCAAAACGTTATTTTGTTGTCGAATTGATTTTCGATACTCCTAATTACCAAATATTCAGAATATGTCGTTCAGCCAATTAACGACATGATAAATGATGTTGTCTGAAGGTCGTCCAGAAATCATATACCGTTACTCGACCTGATTTCCATTGTCACCTAGCTGCGTGTGCCACGTTCAATTAGAAAGGAATTTCAAGTGCAACAATAGTAAAAAAAACTATAAAAAATATTATACGATCAGACACATGTATTGTAAGATTTATGTTTCATTGAAACTTGATTTGCTATAAAGAAGATTAAAATAAAAACAAATACAAATTTAATCATTAATTTTATTGTGCTGACGATCACTTTTTTTGTTGAAATCATTAACAAAAATACGATTCTTTATATAGTTGATTGCATAAGTATGTGTGTATATCTACTTATAACAAAAAAGTCTGTCATTTGGGGTTGCGTGAGTTAACTTTTCTGCATAAATTATAAGCCAATTATAGGTGAATCACGATCAACCAATCGGCAATCGGAAACAGTCGCGACCACGACGGCGGCACTATTGAAGCTACCCAAAACAATGTGTTAAATGTGTTAAGAGCGAAATTATGTTAACAGATTAACAGCATTCCAAAAACCCGCCAGCCAATCATCGTTCGCCATAGTCAGTCAGACTCGCGATTGTAGCAGTAGTCTATGCTTTGGTAATAGTTGCGGTCGTGGTCGGGGTCTTCCGTCAGAAATGGCACAAGTGAATTCGACGGCTTAATTCGACTAAACCAACTGGTCTAATTATAGCTGCTGGTGGCGTTGGCGGTATAAAAGCTAAGTTAATATAGTTACCGCCAGCATTCTATTAGAATAGTATAGGAAGGCAAGATGCGCGCTTTGGTTGCTTTGTGTTTGGTTGCGGCTGTAAGTGCCGGTCGTTTAGGCTACAACTACAGACCTGGAAGTACGTCTAATATCGGATCGTCGGCTACACATGGTTTCGGAAATATTGGTGCTGGCAGTAGCCCAGGTTCAGTTTCAGTACCTCGCGGACTTGATGGCCCTGTAAGCTATGATGCTACACCCCAGGCTGGCGTTCATAAGGAATTTTTCTCATTCTATGCCAACGAAGCAGATTTTGAGGATCCCGATGCAGCACGTAAAATTGCCTCTGCTCTGAAAAAGAGCGTACGTGTGATCTTTATTAAGTCCCCTGAGAATCGTGGTTATGAAAATGCTGTTTTGGCTCTTGCCAAACAGGCTGCCGATCAGCAGACCGCAATCTATCTCCTACACAGGCAACCAGATCTTAATGATCTTGCGAATAAGTTCAATGCCGCGCGCCAAAACGCTAACAATAAGCCCGAGGTACACTTTGTCAAATATCGTACCCCGGAGGATGCTCTCAACGCACAGAGGGCCATCCAGAGTCAATATGACTCATTGGGAGGCAGTAGCCAGAACATTAATGGCGGCGTCGCAAACGCACTGAACTTTGCTTCACGCTCTTCAACACCAATAAGAGCCGGACAGCCCCAAGAACCAGACAGCAACTATCTACCTTCATCAATTCTACGACGCCTTCGTCTGAAAAAATAATTTGTTGACTTGGAAAATAATTAGTTAAATATAAATGTTAATCGAATTATAAATAAAAATTAATAGACTTCAAAAAATTGATTTGATTCTTATTATTTATTGTATCAATCGATACAATAACAATATAAATAGACATATTGAGACAAATTGGAAATTAATGATACTGATTTGAATATTTGACTTCACTGAAACATTTGGCAACAAAAAATAAAAATATTAGCCTTGTGTTAGGGAATCTTATAATTGCTTACTGCTATGTTGATTTATACTTCATCTCATAATTTCTAACATTATGGTCATATTATTTTATGTAATACATATTTCTTTAATATATTGTTTACCATTTTTTTTGTAGGCATTTTAAATTTGTATTGTTTTCAGAACCTTTTCGGTTCAAATCACTTTAAATACGGTCTTTAATATTGCGGGTTGATTATTTCAAATATCTCAGTAAATTTCATTGTCTTGAAATCTGTATCACCCACTGAGTCAATTATTTTGAAAACCACGATGTTACTTAATTTAGTTCCTTAATAATTATAAAAAAAGTCATAAAAGTTAATATTTATAAAAAGGAATTTATTTATGCATTATTCAACAATAACTAGGATTAATATTCAGTCAAAGATCGCGGGCTTGTTCAATCAAATGATCTAAATCTAACTGATAATTTAGACACGACGGAAGATCGAAGTGGGCAAGTAAGCATTTTCGGGGGACTTAGCGTTGGCCTGACGCACTGGACCTTGAGAGGCGAAGTTGAGCACGGGGGCAACACCTCCGTTGTGGGCCTGGCTAGATCCACCAAGTGAGTCATATTGAGATTGGATGGCACGCTGAGCATTGGCAGCATCCTCAGGAGTGCGGTATTTGACGAAGTGAACCTCGGGCTTATTGTTGTTATTGCTGCGGATGGCGTTCAACTTGCTGGCCAAATCTCCAATATCGGCCTGCTTGTTCAGGACATAGATGGCAGTCTCTTGTTGGGCAGCTTGTTTAGCCAGAGCCAGAGCAGCGTTTTCCAAACCACGGTTCTCAGGACCCTTGATGAAGACAACGCGAAGACCCTTGTTCAAAGAGCTTGATACCTTCTCCAAAGCTTGTGGCTCATCGAAGTCCTGTTCGTTGGCGGTGAAGGTAAAGAATTCCTTTTCTAATTCAGCAGCTGGGGCGGGGGCATTGTATGAGACTGGAGCTTCCAGAGAGCCACCGGAGAGACCACCGAGGTTTCCACCACCCAGATTTCCACCACCAATGCTGCCACCGCCAATGTTTCCACCACCAATTCCACCGCCGAGACCACCGCCAAGACCACCTAGGCTACCACCGCCAATGCTGCCACCGCCGAGGCCGCCAAGGCTTCCACCGCCAAGGCTTCCACCGCCAAGACTTCCACCACCAAGACTTCCACCGCCTAGACTTCCACCGCCAAGACTTCCACCACCAAGGCTTCCACCGCCAAGGCTTCCACCGCCAAGGCTTCCACCGCCAAGGCTACCACCGCCAAGGCTGCCGCCACCGATGCTACCGCCACCGATGCTTCCGCTTCCTGGGCTGAAAGACAATCCAGAGTCGGAGTGTCCCACGGGTTGGTAGTTATAGCCGAGCTTATCGGCACAGGCAACTGCCACTAAGCACATAACCTACATACAAAAAAAGAGATGAGGTAATCCTTGAATGTGTCTGCATTTCGCTCCTGACTCTTCGTACTTACAATAAATGCACGCATCTTGAATTAAACTGAAGTTCTTTAACTTTGACTGTTCGGATGTATCTGACGTTTGAAGTACCCAAAGGTCCACTATTTATACGAAAACCACGAAACTGTGTCACTCGACTGCGCTCAAGTTCATGCAGAGACCGAGCCGCGATGGTCGCCGTATTTTCTGTTGCTGCTGCTGCTTCTCTTGCTGTTAATGGTCTATGTTTATTATTGTATTTGTTGTTTTGACTGCGACTGCGACGGCTGCGGCTGTTGTCACACTTGAAACCTGTAGCATTTGGCAGTAACTTCTTTCGGAGCTTTTGTCTATCGCATCGATATTGAGCCCTGAAGTAAAAAATAAAAAACAAAGCCATCAAACTTGCCATACAAAGCGCATCTCTGACTAATCGCCCTATTCTTGCAAATAACGCAGCTAACATTATGCTAATCGTCAAAAGCCCTTACTCAAGAGCTATATGCCAGTTGGATTAATATGTATGAATAAAATGCAATATTTATATTAAATATATTTAAAGTTCCTAATTTTAATAAATAAATTAAAAAAATTTTATATATATTATATATATTATTTTTTTTTTTGTAAAATAACTAACAATATTTTGAGTAGGTGCCATTATTGATACTGATTTCAAATTGGCGGCGATACAAAACAAGTTCGAGGTGATATTTAAAATTCCCAGTCGGGTTTTCTTCACGATTTTAGTTTGCCTGGCTAGAGATTTCTAGTTTGGGAATTCCCAAACGATTATTACGTCTAGTTTGCTACGAATATCGGACTTTGCTATTTTGTGATGTTTGTGATTTTGTTATCTGGTGATTTTGTGGTTTGACCATTTGGCCATTTGGCGATTTGGGGACCTCTAAAATTTATCAAGTTACATTTGAAGGAATGCGTGTGTTAAACAAAACAATGGCCTCAATGGCTATAAAATGGTCAGAAATAGAAATCAATTTTCGTATCTCTTTTTTAGTTATTTATTATTTTTTCTTATTTTTCTTTATTTTACGCATCCGTTTAGCCCCTAAGAAAAAAACGAATGCGTTGTTTGTTGACTTGTTGGCTAGTTAGCTGGTTGGCTTATTAGCTTGCCAAAATAGAAGCAATAAACTTAACAAGCGTTGCGGCCTTCGACTTTTTACTGTTCGTCACCTGAAACTATGTGACAGTAATCAGCTGGCGCCAGGCGACTATTTAATCTGATCAACGATTATCACGTTTTCATCATGCTTTATTGATATCATAAAAATTATTGTTTTCAAATTTTTTTTCGAGCCCTGCTATAGATAAATAAATGCCAACAACATAGTTGATTTTGATATTGAATTGATTTGCATAATCAGATGATTTCAGCATTCATGATTCGATAGATCCATAACTGAGATAACTGAATAGATTTGCAAATAGACGGCGCCATATAGATGCATATCATGGATAGGTTTAACTATGACTAAGCCCACTATGTTGAACCCCGTAGCGAATATTGGCTTCGAAAATTAGTCGAGATTTGTATGTCTGTCTATTTGTCTGTCTGTCTGTATAGTGAAAAAAAGTTTACTCAACTTTTGACAGATTGAACTTGTCGCAATAAAAAATTCATTCTTGAAATTCTTTGATGAATCTATTCAATTCATGATTTCTTCTCTATCGATTTACGCTTGTTTGGAGAACTTGTCAATCAAGATTCAAAGCCAAAAATGATTTGTCTTCGTTATATGTTATTGGCTCCACCCAATGCTCGATACCTAAAAACCAATACACGATACTCGATATTGAATACCGAATTCCCAATATAATAGCTTAGCTAGCCGCTCAGCTGCTGGCGCTGCTGCTGCGCTGCGCTGACAGCGCCTATCGCTGGTGGCAATGTCATATGCAAACTAAACAAATGTAAACATATTAAAATAAACCAGCTACAATTTCAAGGTCTCGGGCGCCACACGCTCATAAAAGATGCACGCAGCAGCAACATAAAATCCAAGAAATACAAAACAGACACAAAATAGCGGAGGGTGCCGCACGCACAACAACAGCAACAGCAACAGCTATAATAACAACAACAACAAAAACCAAAATTGATAAAAGCGGTTGGACAACATTGTCTGTCGCATCAATAAATAAATAAAATGCGGGCATGCCTCGGCTTTAGGTTCGGGCCAGAGTTCGGGATCGAGATGAGAGCAGTATTTTATGTAAATGGCCCACGGGTCAATCGATCTATTTATTTATGAAAGAATAGAAAAGTAGACAGTTTTTTTTTTTTTTCTAGTTCATCTTCTGCTTAGATTGACCACTTCTTTTTCTTACCTCCCGTCTAAAATACTTAAATTATTTATGAAAATACTTTTGGTCCTTTTAATTTATGCACTCATCTCGTGGCATTTTAAATCAGCATTTGCATCTGAGCCGTCTTGGGCGGAGCCTTTCAAGTGTGGCTTTCGTTGTTGATTTCAGTGTCGGTGTCGGTGTCGATGTCGATGTCGGTGTCTGTCCCCTTGCCATAAATTGGAGCATTAGTTAACTCTCTAAATCATCAAGTTTATCTAAAAAACTTGCAAATCTTTTGTCATCAGAATGCCAGTTAAACAAGTTTGTTTAGTTCTTTCTTTCGTTTTGCATAAATGTTTGTGCCGCCGCCACTTGCTAAGGACTTCTCTTATTTTGTTTTCTTCTCTTTTTTTTTCGTTTTATACCTTTTTTTTGTTGCTTTTATGATCAAATATTTCCGCATACCAAAAAATTCAAATATTTAACACAATACACATATAAACTCAAAAATTCAGAAAAAGAAACATGCAAATTTGATAAAATTTGCCATGCAAATAAATTATGGCAATTATTGCAAGCAACAGAAATAAAAAAAAAAAAGAAAACATAAAACCAAACCGAAAACATAGTTAAGCTCGTAAAATATAAAATTTTAATAACTCGTCACCTGCGACAAAATGGTAAAATAGCCAAAATAAAAAAAGACGAAAAAAAATTGAAATAAATAAATAAATCAAATTATTGCCACTCTGGCCAATTTATTTATCAATTTGCCAAAACGGTCAAAGCGTTTTGTGTAAACAATCAAGTATCGACGACTCAATGCGATAGAGACGGGGATGGTGATGATGATGACAACGCGATGCGATGCGATGTGATGGCAGCTGCTGTTGACTTCTTGTTTTTTTTTTTTTTTTTTTGCAAACAGACGTTAAATTATTTATTTTGTAGATGAGCATAAAAGAAATGAGATTTGCCCATGTACCTAGAAATTCTTAATTCCAGCAAATCAAGCGTCAAAATTACGAGTACCACAGCAAATTGATGACAAAGTCAAAACACTTGCAGTGCACAGCAAAATAAAAATATCAAAATATGGGTATACCCAACGTCCGCTCTACTGTATAGTCACCTTTTGATGTCTTAGATGCTTTCGACGCTTTCATGTAAGCAATTGATATACCCTGTGCGTTTCTCCTTAGATTACATCGTATAAAACATAAAACATAAAACGCAAAAAGTGTGCACATAAATTCGCAGCTTATTGTAAGCGTCTCTGCGCCCACAAGTAGGCAATAACTTATTTGTGTTTGTCTGCTCAGGGATGAGTCCTGAGCTTAGGCACTGCTAAGAACGTGAATACGTTTTGCCTATAGTGGGACAAGGCAGTCCATATCCAACACTCTCACCATGCTCAAAGTACAGTGTGCTGCCGCCACAGCTGACACTTGTGCCCTGCTTTTTATTTTAATTGCAAACATGCCTACACATAATGCCCACATAATGTCCTCGTCCTGCTGCAATGCCGTGTCTGTTTTTCAAACTCGTTGGTGAATAAGGACAGTAGCACTTTACGAGCACTCGCAGTTGTAGCGCCACCAAAAACACCACCAACCTACTATTCAACCAACAGCAACAGCCTCAACAACATCAACAGCAACAGCAGCAGCAACAGCAGCAAAAACAACAACAACAACAACAACGGCAAGTATCTCTAATGACAACAACAACATTGACAGCTAGCGAGCGACTTTTGCATGTGCAAATTGTCGTTTAATTTATTAAGCGAACGCGACGGCTTTTAATATAAACATACAAAACACTAATTACACATACACAAACGCACACATACCAAAACAACAAACACACACATACACACACACACACACAGAACATTTGTAATTAGAAAATAAAGCACCCACTCAAGCGTAAACATACACACACACACACACACACACACACACTCACCGACTTACCATATACATCTGTAAGTTAGATGAATATCATACATTTTTGGCACACGGCGCGTATACTTATGCTGTGGAAAATCGTATACTTGCACAGGGCGTTAAGCGCACTAACAATAAAAATAAAACAAGATGACATAACTACATAACAGACTGTTGCTGCATTTGGCCATTGGCCGTTTGGTCCGCTCAGTCGTTTAGTTTGTTTGTCGCTTGGTCGTTTGGCCGTTGGCCTCAGGCTCAAAACGGGTTGTTAACCCAACGAGACAACTTTTGGCTTTTGACTATCTCACCTGGTTTGTTGGCCTTTTCGTAGCTCTCGCTCACCCGCTATGAATTTAATGGCCAAATTGAACTTGAAGATGTCGCCACATTGATTTGCATTTCTAATGAATTGAATTCGAGAATTCAACTGCAGATGATTTTGAGTATTTTTGTCATGTAAAATATAAAGAAATATATGCAAATTTTAAAAGAACTCACAGAGCAGACTATATAAAATAATACATTGCATAACAGAAAGTGTATGCTAATATATTTTTCACAAATTTATTTACATACATACATAAATTTTAGAAATTTATATATCAATATTATGTAAACAATTTCATTGAGAAATGTGTTCAAAAAGATAAATTCAACATATAATTCTTACAAATAACCAAAATTTGTATATTTAAAAAAAAATAAATAAATAAATAAAATAAGTTTGTAGAGAGCATCTTTAGTTCTTAAATCGTTCCATCAACATTATACACTTTAATATTAGCAAAGCGTAACAAAAATATTTGTTTAAATGTCACATTCAGTTTAATTAAATTCTGTAAATTGAATAATAATTTTTGAAAATGTTCCAACAAAATTAATTGTTTGTGGTAAGGATATACTATTGCCTGTCTGTCTTTGTCTCTGTCTTTGAGTTTTAAAATAATATTATTGTATTTGTGTTTATTAAAGTTGAAGGGCATTTTGACAGTTACGTAAAGACTTCATGCTGTGTCAGCTCATTTACTGTCGACCATCCAAAGTGTGAGTTTTCATTATCCGCCTGTTGACAATATTGTGGATTTAAAGTGTACGGACAGTGACTTGGCAAGTGCTTTGTTTAATGTATTTTTAGTAGACAGCTTTGAAACAGAACTGGAACATAGAATACATATGCTACAATGCATATAGTTCATGAGAGATTGTCTATGTTAGTCAAATAGTCCTATTGGGTATTCTTGTACATAGTTGTTGTTCTTCTTATTGTTGTTCACTATTTGCCCCGCCCACTTACTGTTTATGCGTCGTACATGACAATGAGTTCAGACTCTATTCTCAACTAGAACATAACGCGCATTACCCGTACTCGTCACGTTTAGGCGCCCAGACCCAAAAGCCATAGCCAAAACCGTCTGAGGGCCATATTAAGTGCTACCATGTATTGTAGTTATATCAAAAGTGACTTTGGCACGTGTGCCGTCCACTTGGCATCAAAGTCTTTCATCTATCCCCGTCCACCATTCACCAGCCACCATCGACTATCCAGGCCTCCACTAACTCAAGCTCACACACCAAAAGTTTGGCCAACAGTTTGACGAGCAGCCGATTGTAGGTGTGCAAAAAAATGGTAAAAACTAGCAAACGATGTAATAACAATTCTTGAAACGTTCACAGCGCTTGTCCTTTGGCTTTTGTATTTCGTTGATGCTGCGATGTTGATCTTTGTGCGGTTTAATCAATCAGCGAAAAGTTGCACGTGCTGCTCATCCAAATACTGTAACATTAGTTGCACACGCACAGTAAAGCCTAGATAATTTATGAACTTGGTCAAAGGCAAATAAATGGAAATCGTGGCTTAGACTTAGATTAGCTTAGCTGACTATTGGAAATTTCATAAATTGTTTGCAAACGCTATCATATCATATTTTGATGACCCAAGCCGCGCGTTAGTATCAAATGGTAAATGCTTTTCCAATTTTTTTTCCTTCAATTTCTATTTATTTCTCCTCCATTTTCGTCCAACATTGTGCGTACGTGAGCAGGTGACAGTGCTGTCAAGTGAAGCCTTCATGCCACCCATGATGACAGTTATCTATGCATCCCATAGATGTCAGTATTTTTATACATCTATGTGTGTGTGTATGTATATTATGTGTATGTGAGTGTATGCATATTGTCAGACCAGGTGTTAAGTGTGTGATGTGGTTGGATACTTTTTGCTCTATCAATAAGCCTCAGTCAGGGTCACAGTTGGCTTCAACGTATTTTAGCGTGCGTCACGTTTCAAATTTATTACGAAAAATATTCTTCAATTTAGCGAGCCTTTCTTGTCTATAGAAGTAAACACCTTGCCCCAAACTCCGAACCCCACGATCCCCGACATACGACTGACATTTCGCAAACTGCCATATGCTGACAGCACATTTCATTTTAAATGGAAGTAAAATTTGCTACGAATCATAAGGAAACAAGATGCTTTTCAAGTTCCTTACAGTGTTGCCTCTTTAATTAAGATAACAACTTAATAGCTTAGTATGAGTAAGTGAAATTGTAACAAGAAGTGTAGGTTATGCAATATTCAACTTTGTCAAATAATCGATAGAATTTTTCTAAACTTTATATAAATCCAAATTGTTTCCTAACCACAAATTTTAGAGCTTACCTAAAAGTTTATTTAGGATTACATGAATTATGGTTTAATATTGCAAATACAGAAACTTTATAAAAGCTATAAGAGCACATGCTCATTGTCTGATTGTAAGCCAAATAAAACCAAAACATTTTTCAGCGATATATATACTCATGCATACATATACTTGTGTGTGTGTGTGTGTGTGTGTTTGTGACTGTGAATAGAACGCTTATCAATATTTGCACAGTTTCAGGGAGCGCGAATTTCTGTCGAGTTGGGCTGAAAGGCAAATAAGAAATTCCAAAGTAATCAAAAACTCATTGTGACGTCTTCTCTTTCTGTTCACATGTTTTTGGCCCTTTCGTTAACTTCCATCTCGTTTTCTTTCTTCACTGACAGAGAAGGCAACTATATTTTTATGGGCTTGCTTTGGTTATTGCAAATTGCAAAAGCAAAACGCCTTCGCACACATTGCCACTTAACTTGGCATTCAATTGCCGTTAAGCTTCCCCCTAATACAAAATAACAACAGCAAACCAACAATAACAACAACAACAACAACAACAACAAGAGCCACAGCATAAGCAACATAAGTAGCAGGAGCAGTAGGAACAGCAGCATCTTTTAGTAAGAACAAGCACAAGGCCAAAGCAAGCATCGACAACAATAAGCACGCCTAACGCGTTTTGCCACGCCTTGCAAAGTTTTTTTTAAAGAAATTTTGTTTTTTTGAGGCAAGACATTTTTTTTATGTTTATAGTAGTGGTACACACACACACACACACACACACACACACACACCACTCCCCAACACCCTGCATCCCCATCTACGCAATTGACACTTGTTACAAGTAGCCGCAATGGCATTTTGTATTTTGTGTTGTGTATTTTCTGTTTTTTTTTTTTGTTTTTTGGTTTTTTGTTATTTTTTTTTCTTTCTTTGGCCGTTGAAGCGCTTTTCTATTTATTTATATGAAAACTTTTGGCTGGCAATTTGCGAGTACATAAAAGAAATTTATTTTATGCTGCGCTATTTTGTAAAGTAGCCACTTAAACTTAAAGCTTTAGCTTGCACACGCTTTATTTCTTTCTCTGTCTCGCCTACGCCCTCGCTCTCTACCTCTGTCTTTTCATCTCTGTTTTTTTTTTTTTTCTGTCACTTACGTTTTTGGCAATCTCTCGTCCTCTTTGCCGTTCTACGTGACACACTCAAGTTTAATAAGCAGTTAAAAAATGTGTTGCCTGCTTTTGGGCGCCCAAACGCGCACAACTCGTAATGAAATATCCGCTTGTCAGATAGCTGATAAAGCTTCCAGAATTTATTGCACTCGGAGCGAATATTGCCAAAGCGTTTCTGTTCACATTTCTGTCATTTGAATTTGATGTAGCTTCTTCAAGTATTTGATAAGTGAAACCATTAGATTGACAGACGGTAATGACTCTATTAATGCCAGCTGAGACTTATTGCGACTTATTTACACGCTGGAATGTCACCTTTGTCATTCCAGTTTCAACCTGTTGGAACCCACTGTGCTTCCCCGTTCTTCCTTTTCCCTTTAAGCTGTACGTAAATAAAAATTTATTGATCCAAGCAATTAGCGTTAATTGAGTAAATAAACAATAATTCAACATACATTGAACGTTCATTCGACCACATAAAAATAAAGCTAATGGCCAAACAATGGCATCAAATTATCTGTAGATGTAGGAAACCATAAGGGAGAAGTGAAATTAAAAGCATCATTCACTCATTCTGTATTGTATTTACTCTATCAAATACACTTTTTATACCATTCTCTGTATCTTAAATTTCAAGCAAAATATTAAGTTTAACTGAAGCAGCTACAAAATAGACTTTAAGTTGATGCATTAAAGTGAAAAGAATGAGAAAAAAAAAAAAACTTAAGCAACAACTGTAGCGATAGTTGTCATAAGTGCCACTAAATCTGAGCTGCAAGTTGGCCACTGTTGGGGCTTGTTTTGCGTTTCGACTTGCCACAAACTCCACTTGTCTGGACATAAGATACAGAGCACTAGCCACATAGATGTGTATTTTATATGTGTGCGTGCATGCGTGCGTGTGTGTGTGTGTGTGTGTGTGTACTGCTGGGACAGCCCCAAGCTTGGCCATGACAAACTGGGACGTGCTGAGAAATTACAACTACAAGAGGGCGTAATTTATATGCAGACATGGACAACGCATTGAGAGACAAACAGAGGGCCAGTGAATCGAAGCAGAGCACTTCTCGAAAATATCCTAAATTCTAGCACTGAACTCTGAAACATGGTCAACTTTCTGTTTATAATGCAATGCAAAACTTTGTGGTTGCTCAATTTAAAAACGTACACTAAAAATGTCTACAAAATGAATTTTTTATGATATGCAAATGTCTGCACGCAATACGCGCAAAATTCCATTTCATACTACTATTATCCAGTACGTTGGGCCGCATTTGTGGTTGTATGCAAATTTTCATTAAAATATCCAGCAGTGTTATTCTTAATAGCAGTGCACTGCGCGAATGTGCGTGTGCATGCATAATTGTTGCAAAAATAAACAAGAAAAAAAAAAATAAACAAAAAATAATAATAACAATTAACTTTTGGTTCAACTTTAAATTCAACTCGTTTTATTAGTTTACGCTGTGAATCTGCGACAAAAAAATATAAAAAAAATAAACGAAAAAGAAAAAAAAAGGAAAAAAAAAGTAAAGGACATCAAGAGTCTTGGTGCTGTCGCACATTTCAAATCCAGACGTCAGGTCGTCAAAGTGCCATAACTGTTTTATATCAGACCGATCGATTGATTGCGTTGTGACCCGTCGTCTGCTATTCCCGACAGGTTACAACGTCAGAGAAGAAAAAGAAAAACTGCGCAGAAAATATAAAACAAAACAAAAAAAAAAAAAAGTAAAGAATACGAGCACATTAAATGTGGCCACTGCTCATAAAAACAAGAAAAACAACAACAAATGTGACGCATTAAAATGATAAACCTAACCCCAAACTGTATAATTAGTACGTTTCCAAACACTTGAGTAATTCATGACCAAAGTTGGCGATAAAATTTGTACAGGAAATTAAAAAAAAATATATATATAAATAAATAAATACAAATAGCAAATATTTTGCCAAAGTTACCGTCGTCATATGAGTTGACAGCAATTGGAGAACTTTGTCAGCTTTAGCATTGTACCTTTTTCTAATTAAACAGAATTTATGAATTGCATTTTTTAGTTAGAGTGTCAGAAGCAAACGAAACAGTTGCCCTAGGGGTTAGCTATGTATATTACTGCATATTAGCCTGTCCACAAAACAGGTAAAAGGGTTTTGTGGCACGTCATGAGCAGCTGTATGCAATTTAAAATAATTAAAAGCCAAAAACTGTTGGACAAAGGCATGAAATATCTGGCAGGCAGTGGCCTTAGCTCAAATGAATGTATGCAAAATGAAATATGTATGTATATGAAACTAAGTAATGGCAATGGCCACACCCATAGCATAGCAACGCCCACACCATACCATATAACATCACAGCACAGCACAACGCAATAGTGAAATAGCTTAAACAATCTTGGCGTGGGAAAACAAATGAATTTCATTTCCGGCAAATTTGTACAACGAGCAAAACCAACAGCAAAAAGATTGCAAGCCCCAAATGCCAGCGACGAAAACTATGAAAATTGCTTAACTTAAGTTCTCTGACAACTTATTTGTTGGCGTCGCGGCAAAAGCCGCAACTAATTACAACAAAATTGTCATTAGTTTCAACTTGTCGGCCGCACAACGAGCAAAGTTTTTGTTCATGTTTTGCCACTTAGTCGAATGGCAGCGACGACAGTTGTAGAGGCAGAGACAGTCATGGCGATGGCGATGGCACCGGCGACTGCGACGGCAACGGTGACAGCGACGGCAACAGCAGCAGTGACGCCATTGCCATTTTTTTTTGCGCGTTTCCGTTTCCGTTGATGTTACCATTGCCATTTGCTGTGGCGCAGCCGTTTGGAACACTGCCAGCACAACATGCACTTGACTTTTATGAAAGGGATGCCAGCAAGAGGAGAGCGGATGCATTTATAGAGTCGTGCAGCCGGTATCCTGCAATTGAACGACCGCCGCCTTTACCGCTGCTACTGCTACTCCAACAGCTGCAACTACTACTGCTCGCACTGTCTGACTGGCAACAGTTGGCATTGACCATATTAGCGTGCCTGGCCACGGATATAGAAATGCTGAGGGTGGTGAAAGCAAAGTGTGGAATATTCGAAGCTGGCTACGGCTCGTTGACAAATGAATTATGTTTTTTTCGAGAGAAGGTGCAACAAGTAAAATAATGAATTCGTTGCGCATTTGGTAAAAACGTTCTCCGACTACTACAAACTATGTATGGAATTACGGCTACGGCTATAAAAGTCATAAGTCTTAATCCGCTTTTACGAAATACGATTACTTTTACGTATGCACATAATTTCAAAGCTCGATAAACTTTGCTCAAATGTACGCAAATGATTTATTATTTACTCTGATTATATATATATATTTATTATTATTATTTTCTTTGATTCAATAAAATTGATTACATTTTGCTTTTACTGTGAACAGAAACTAAGCCTCAAAGTTGAAATTTTGAAACTTAAATAAAGGAAGTAGCAACAGTAACACTAGTATCAACAATTTCCTATTTATTCAGCTTTTACTGTCTATGTGATTATGTTAACTTGAATCTTGTTTTTATGTTATACGATATGGTACGTAAAATTTTATTTTAGGTTTCTTGGTAAGTAATAAATAAATAATAAGTTGGTAATATTAATTAAATTTCAGAAGACATAAGCTGTGCCTTCAGTTAGTCTATTATTAAAACAGTTTTCCTTAGAGGTTGGCAGCTTGCTAATTCAAAATAACTTTAGCTAAGCTTAACCATTCTCTTTTTTGTTTCATCTTTAGAAATTTTAGCAGCTTGTAATGGTTTTGTATTGACATTAACAACATTGAAATTTAATTAATGGCTCTCAGCCTGAAGTCTGTAGCGATAGTAATGTTTTTTCTTTTTTTTTTTCTTTACTTAGTTGCGCGATTAATTTAAGTTCCCCATGGCACAATTTAATATTTTAAAGTTCTAAGCTCACTCAATCAAAATGATTTATTTTATGAGCAAAAACTAAGGAACTTAATGGAAACGTCTGCTTTATCCGTTGGCATCTTGCGCAACTTACTATGACCCATATATGTATGGTGGTAGTAGAAGAAGTAAATACTATAAAGTATGTTTGTGAAGTGGGAAATGGGTTAAGAGGCTGCAACTAGAGGCATGCAAAATCCAAACAAGAAGTTGAAATGTTGAAAAATGGGAGTGGCTGCAGATTGTGCTTATGTATATTATACAAAGGATTGTCTTTGGCCTGCGTAGGCAGCATTTTGCAAACTTTTCTTTAGCTTCAGTTCCGACTCTGTATTTGGCTCTTGCTCTGGTATTGGCACTGGTACTGGCTGTGGCGCACTGGTACTACTGGGGTATGGTGCGCGTGTGAGCTTAAGACGAACTGAGTACAATCCATCATTACAAACAACGAATGGCGGGTGAGAGCGGATAGAAGTAGAATGTGATGGCAAGAACACATCAACATGGAGCAGTAGTAGCATCAGCAGCAGCTGCTTGATGTCAACTGAGCTCGATCCACTTTGAGACAGGCGCCAAGAGCAGCGACAATATTTTTCAATTTTCTTCAGAAATCGAGCGTTGATAACAAACTAATGCTGCTGGTTGCAGTTACAAAAGTTCTTCTCGTTTTTGTTGTTGTTGTTGCTGGTAGTATGGATCCTTTTTGTTATTGTTGTTGTTGTTGTTGTTGTTGTTGTAACTCAACTATGTCAAGCCACGATAAAAATGCCATTTGAGTTCATTTGTGTTGGCGGAATGGCATATTACGCATACGTCATGTACACCAAACTGAACAGATTCTTGTCTGATGAGCTAAGTGCGCATTTTGCTGTAATCTAAAGTAATTTAAAAAGCTAAAAACTTTTCCTTTTCTATACATTATACACAAGTTTCATATTTTATTCGCTCATACGTTGAGTAAATTCTTCAAAGAGAATAACACAAAACTAAAAGTGTAAAAACTAATTTAAATAAAAAAAGGTTTTTTAAGAACATTTTTTAACTCAACTAATTTTAAAGTTATTTAAAGCCATAATTTCGATAGTTTACGAAAAAGTCAACTTTATTTGATCCGATAAAAAGAAGAAAATCTATTAAACATAAAATACAAAGTGTTAAAGCATCGGTTTCGCATTTTAAAGCATTGAAAGTCTGAGCCGTCATACAATACACGTTAAACAGGCAGAGAACAGAGAGCAGAGAGCAACCATTGCCTGGCTAAATAACCACAAGCTGCTCATCAGGCCGTATCCACGTCATTATTGTTGTAGCTCTTGTTGTTGTTGTTGTTGTTATTGTTGTCGGCCAACCGTTGCGTATATTAATGATTTCGCGTCACTCAATTCTCCACATGAGGCAGAATGTAGAATGTGGCCCAAGTAGATCATCATCACTATGTATTCTTGCAGTTTTGTGCCATTGCTCACAGTGCATTTCTGTAGTCTTTTGCATCGTTTCATACTGTTACAACATCCTTTCGTCCTCATTTAAATCTGTGGTCCACGATAATCACAGACCAAATGTATGCAAATTGTTCCCGCAATGCTTTCACTGTACATGCCAGCCAATTTAATCAGATTTTTTGTTTTTGTTGTTTGCTTGCTCTTGCTGCTGCTGCTGATGATGTTGCTGCTGTTGTTGTTGATTTTCTTGTTGTTGTTGTTGTTGTTGTTGTTGTATTGAGCTGCCTTGTGACGTAGATGAAGTGCCTGAATGCAAAAACTGCTGGTTTATCCATCTGTACATACTTACATGCATGCAAATTAATTAACTGAAGTTCAGCTTGGCAGGAATGTAAATGTAGGAATTTAATATGGGATAATTGAAAGATATTGCACAAATGTGGTTACTCGTCTGCATGCCAAACAGAAGCTGCGATTGGCTTCAGGTTAACGATTAATTTACCATAGTAGACAATATATATTGTATTTAAAAAAAAAAATTCTGAAAATTGGATTTTAATTTTACTTAATTTTAATTTTAAATTTAACGAATAAATACATGCTTAAATAGTCAGACTTTAATAAAATAGTTTTAATTTTCTTCAGTACAACAGATAAATTAAAACTCATTGGAGTGTTGCGTCGTGCAACAGACATTTATTGTATATTTATCTTGCGTTTTCATTAATGAAGAATAACAAAATGGCCAGAAGTTACCTACCTCTGACTTGATTTTTCTTTAGCTGCTTGTTGTAAATTCCTCATTACCGTGTTACCTTTCACCATTCGTGCGCAGAGATGGCGGGGGAGAGGAGCTTCGTGCCAACTGCACAAACACAGATAAAGTTGAATGCCAAGAAGAGCTACAGTGTGTGTATGCGTGTGTCTTAGATTCTTTGGCCGGTATCTTTTTGGGTTACACTGCTGTTTGCCTTTCGACTGCACTTTAAGCACCGAAGTTCGTTAATGCGAATACGTGAGTGTTGTTCAGATTCTACAGATTCTTCGTCGCACCTCATCGATACAAACAAGGCAGCAGCAGGCTCTATTGTGAAACAAAACTAAGAAACAACTACAACAACAATAAAAACAACAACAACTAGAATAAAGTCTTGAAATGTCTGTGTTCATTTGGAAGCGTGTAATTCAAATGTTCTAGCTTGAACTCCCAGCTCGTTGTCGGTGTGCAAAACTTCAATATGACATTCGCTAGTCGCACCTTATATAACCCAATGCGATATTGGGCTAGCAATTGAAGAGCTGAACTGTAGAAGCTCAGGACAGCATTAATAAATTCCGCACGTACTGAGCCCTCCATATAAATCTGTTTCGAGCATATCCTTATCCTTGAAAATTGCAATTGCAAAGCAGCTAAGGCAGCAGTAGCAGCAACAGCAACGATAGCAGTAGGAGCAACAGCAGTAACAGTAACAGTAGCACCATAGTCGCTATAGTCGCCGACTAAGCCATGAGCCATGAGGCAAACCAAGTAAAGACAGTACAAGGAAGCCAGTCCAACGACTAATACATTTAAACATACATACATATATGTATGTATATAAAAAAAAATACCACGCAAAGCAGCAGCAAAATCGGCGTATTCCAGGCATTGAAACAATAAAAAGCATTGCTTCGCGTAGGCTTCCAGGCGAGAACGATAAGGACGATGACGATGGCATATAACCGTAGCCATAGAAAGTGCCAGAGCCGATACCAATGCCGATGCCAACAACAGCAACAACGACGACGACGGCAACTGCCTTGGGGACATGCCCCATACAGGCAGCTAATAAAGCCAGTCGCCTTTTGGATAAGCCAAGCGGATAAAACTGGCCTTTTTTTAGGGGCAATGTTTTTGTCCTACCAACTGCAACAATTTCTGTTTTGTTTCCAACGCATGCGCCACAAAAGGCACACTGCCTCGCAATAGCAACAAAACAGCAACAGGCTAAGGGAGCTTACGAAAATAAAAAACAAAAAAAAAATGAACAAAAACAAAGACGAAAAGAGAAAATAGAAAAAAAAAAAAAACACAAGCAAAGCAAACAAGAAAAAACACAAAAACAACATGAGGCAACGTCACGCAACGGCTTTCATTCAAACCAAGAAGGCGCACTCTAAATTGCAGAACGGGAATTGCATTTTTATGCGCTGCCACAGCTGTCAAACTGGTTGTTCATTGTCCTTGGTACCCTAAACCATTTTTATGGAGCACTATATATCCATATATTACTAGTTCTACTACTACTACTACTCGTACTAGACAACGAAAATATATATCCATCTGATAAGCCATGAATATCTTTAAGTACTGTACACAAAGTGATACATTTCCGATATATTTTGATAATAATAAATATTAGTTAATGTTGAATAAGTTATGCTTTGTCTTAAGCAATAAATATAAATATATAATGATAGAAAAATGACAACATTATGACAACTAATATTATTTTTGTTATGGTAAATCATAAATTAAATTATTTAAATTCATTTATGTATATGCGCAAATATTCGCAAATATTCGCAAATTTTGAATAGTTAAGCCATAGGAATTTAAATTGTCATTGTCGCCATTCATATTACATTTTGTTGAATTGTTGAATTTGAGTTTGTGTCTTATCTAATCAACACCAGTTGTCATTCTGCATGACTGCAGAGTCTTAAGAGCTGAGCTGTTTAGCGTTATAATGCAGCACTTGAGTAATGGGGCAAATTAACTAATTGTTGACAAGTTAAGTGCATTGCCTTAAACTGAAAACTGAAAACTATCAACTAAAAATTATTGAAATTATGCAGGATCACACAGTCCAGCATTCGCCATGTAGAGCGGTCGTGCAGTCTAGCAGTCTAACAGTGGACTGTCAAGGTTATTCCATGCGATCCTTACGATTATTTTGCCAGCTGCTGCTGCTGTTGCTGCTGCTGCGTTTATTTAAAATTTATGAAAACGCATCATCTGCACAGCACGTTCCATTATTTGCTAGATAACTCAGCAAGTGGCGGTGGCAAACAGCACGGCGAACGGCACGGCCAAGGACTTGAATAGACCAGGATACCTGGCTGCTTGTATATATATATATGTTTGTATTTGTATCTATGTGTGTGTGTTTGTGTGCGAATGTATGCGTTGCGCAAACAAACACTGGACATTTTTCACAAGCTTCGACGACTGGCAACATCAGCAGCATCTTTACTAAATTTATGTGTGTAATGTGAAAAATTTCAAACAGCAAATGCTGTAAATTTTTTTTGTGTGACACTTGTGACACACACACACACACACTCATACGCACACACACACACACACATGTATGCTCTAACTGAAACCGTAGTCGAAAACACAAACATATTTATATAAAAGTGTATATATTGTGTTTGTATACATGCATTATGATTGTGCGCTTGGCTAGGGACATTTTGTGTTTAACCAAGCATAATCCCATTAAATGTGACAGGGGACGACAATTGGTTGGCATTTTGGCGCAGACAGAGCATGTAATGAGTGCGCGTCTGTCTATTCTAGTGTTTTACTCTTCAACTCTTCTACTATTTCCCCTTTTTATTCCACCAAAATTCCACTGGCGAACCTTCAGCAGCAGTAGCAGGAGCAGCAAAAGCAACAGCAGTGTGTCAGATCATTGGAGTGTATTAAAGTGCGACAAACTGAATTTTGTTGTTGACCCACAGCAAATGTAATGCATAACAATAACATCAGACGGCGTGGGCCACAAAAATGAGATTTTGATTAATGCGCAGCACATAGTACATATATATATATATACATATATATAGATGTAGATGTTGGTGCAATGATATAGTGCTAGAATTTGATGCAACATTACTAAAATGCCCGCAGCGTTGCTGCAACAACATTAGCATTAGCATCAACAGCAAGAACAGCAGAAGCAGAAACAGCATCAGCGTCTGCAGTTGAAGTGTTGCACAAATGCAAATGTAAAATCCACGAGGCAAAATGTAAGAAGACTCAAGGGCACAAAGCAGGCGACCAAAGCATAGCAGAGCTGTTGCATTCATTTGTCTTGCTCAGTGCGTCAAGCAGGCGCTGGATCTGCCCAAAGCAGCAGCTATGCACTTGCCACGTGCAGTACTCCAAACATACACACACACACACACACATGTACACGCAGAATACATGCAACAAGGTTAGATTTAACAGAAACTGAAACTGCAGCATACTGTAATTCAATTGGTCGACATTAAATATTTAAAATGCTGACGCAAGCAGGTATCTTTTACTATATGCACGAGCATTACACACGTCTGCGTTTTGGTTGCACTACACTTGAAATCGAATTATGCGCATTGCACATTGCACATACGTATGTATTAGATATATATATATATATATCTGGCAACGTGAGCCAGAACACGCTCAGTATACAAACTAAACACTCGAAGCATTCGCATCTTTTGCCAGTGTGTCGAAAGCTTCCGTTCAAAACTTGCTAGCGCTGCCGGACGAAGTTGATATGTTCCTTTGTGTTGTTCAGCACATAGCAAACTCTAATGATTTTTACATTAGCAAAAGCTTCTGAACTCCCGCCATCTGTACATTTTCCCCTCGACAGCAACACCCACTACCTGACAGACAAGCAGCTGTCTATCTTTTTTGATTGCCTCAACAGACATTACCGGAAGACATTTTGTTTTTGCGTTTCTCTAAAATGGAAACACCTTCCGTTTAGCTACTAGATGCCGCTACAATGTTGCGTTGTCCTAGCCTGTCAAGACATCAAGTGTCGTACATATACAAAATCATACATTATATTAACATATGTAATATGAATATACATTTTTTTCTATTGCCTGACGTTAATTTCCTAGAAATATTCCAAAAACTGAGCTATAATATTATATGGGAAAATTTAACAGTTCTAACAGTGCGACAAATTACATAGAAATTTTATACATGCCTGGTGATTTTTATAGATTTTTAAAAAGCATTTTAAGCATTTTTTTTTACTTACCAGACTTCTCTTGGAGAATTCTCCAGCTGTTGTTCTTCGCCCTATAAATGTTGTTAATATCAATGTCACAAAATATAAATGTATGTTTTTTTTTTGTTGTAATTCTATTATTCAATGCGCAAATAATACTTGGAAAAAATATATCTACCGCAAATTCACAGTAAATCAATCGATTTGTTATTTTAAGGTAAACAATATGAAATTGATGATGCAGTGCAGCAAAATTAACTTTTGTTGCCAGACGATAATCCATCTGCTGACATTGTGAGCGCTGTTTGTATAAAAATAGCATAGATAAAAATATATTTGACATTGTCATTCACTGTGGAATGAAAGAAAATGGTAAATGAAATAAAAGATTGATTTAAAAATAGAATGAAATGAATTATTTATTACAACAATGCAACAATGTTGTTTGTTTTGTCCGTTTATAAAAATGTTGATTTTATTTTAATTGTTGTTTTTGTTTTTGTTTTTTTTATTGTTGACTTACAGTCTAAATATCATATATCATATCATATCATATAGGTATTATATCATTTTCTTTTGTATTGGTTCGCTTTACAAGTTAATTTCTATATTTTTAGAAACTGACTAAATATAAATATATATATTTTTTTTGTAAATCATTATTATTGTTGTTGCTGTTTGTGCTTTGCATACAATAAACTACGTAAGATAACATACATCAACTAGAGAATGCATTTGCTTATAGAACAGTTTTCTTGTCATGTTGTTGTTGTTGTTGTTTTTTATTTTATTTTTGTATCGTTGCCTTAGAGCCTAGAACTTAAATTTAAGTCGGAATGCTCAGAGTTCATACTAGAGTTTCGTAGGACCTTCGCCTGCCTGGACGCATTTGATTTCGTTTCATTTCATTTTTTTTTCTCTTTTCTCTTTTATTTTTGATTTTCTTTTCATTTTTTATGCTAAAACAAAAACGCAAAAATTGATTTATTTTTGATTTAGGCTTTAAGGAATATTGACAAAAAAATTAAATGCAAATGAATGTTAAATGCAAAACAAAATTAAATTATTTAAATCAATTAAATAAATTATTTGTTTATCGCTATTAGTTGTTGGATGAACTTTCAATTAACGTTTGTTGTTGCAATTATATATAAAAAAACAAAAATAAATTTATATATATATAACTACCATTAAAAGCTTTTTAAATTTCTTAACGGCTTTTTTTTTTGCTGTTGTCATTTTGTAATTTTTTTTTTTATCTCTCTTTCGTACATTATTTTGATTAGTAACAAATGAGTTTTAAAATGCAACGACACGTTATTTGCACAATTAATTATAATTATATACATATGTATAGCTGGTATATACATATGTACAAACACATACACGCATGTACATTTACATATATGTTGCATACATATAGTTATTGTAGTAGTAGTAGTAATAGTAGTAGTAGTTGCTGTTGTTGTTCTTGCTCTGTAATATTATTACATTTTTAACGCGTTGATATGTGATGGTGGAGGGATAAGGTAGGTTCGTGGTGTTGGTGATGAAGTGCGTGAGAATATTTATGTATGTATTTGATGTATATATATAATATATATATTCATATGTATGTATAGAAGTATATTACGACATATATGTACATAACATATGTAGTATATCTTTCTCTATATATGCGGTGATGCATGTGTATGCATGTTATAATGTATGTAGATGTATGTAGATGTTTTTTTTTTATATTTGTATATATATATACTTCAATTCCAATACAGACCATGTGGCGTATGCGCTATTTGTCACCCATACGCTTATTTTTTCTTTCCTTTGCGTTTGTTTTTGTTTCGATTGTTGTTATTGTTGTTGTTGTTGTTATTATTACTATTACTACGGTTTGCTTGCTTGCCCGTCTCCGGCCTGGGAATACCGCTGGTCACAACGTTAGAGACAGTTCGCGTTGTGGTCACAATACTGGTGCTTGGTTCGCACAGTGCGCTACAATCAACATTTCCAGCAGCGGGCAGTGTCTCAGTTGTTGTCGTAGTGGTGGTAATAGTTTCCCCTTGCTGCTGGTCAAAGATTTGCCGACGACCCTCACCAGCACTTAGCAAACGATTGAAAATTGCTTCACCCGATTCCGTACTCTGTTTGCTCTGGCGTACACCTTTCTTTTGCTTCTTTACCACCTCTGTGACGGTGACAACAGCAGCGCTGTCACTGGATGCTGGCAATGTATATGTACGTTGTGTTTCCACAACAGAATCGCCATCGGCACAGAGCAAATCTTCCACAGACTTACGCAACTGTTTTGAGATCTCGGCCAGTGCACGCTGTTCGGCCTGCAGTTGAGCCAATGTGTCGCCAGTGGCACCACAAGAAGTCGGTGACGTCGACGGCGACGGTGATGATACAGACACTGAAGCTTTGCCCGGTTGCTCGACTTGTTGCTCCAATTGATCCAATGGCTGCTTAATTGTAGTGTAAGTCTGTGACTTTTGTAATTTGCTGCCCGTGGATACTGTATTGAGATTCTCGATTACCTGCGCTCCTTGAACGTAAGCAATGTTTAATTGCTCTTCAGCATTGTCCTCGTCATCTGAGTCATCACTGTCATCATCTGAAGAGTCGCTACTTTCCTCTTCCTCTTCATCATCATCATCGTCATCATCTTCGCCCAATTGGCTTGCTAGCTTAGCAATGATGGTGTTACGATTGCTGTCCCTTATCAACTCTTCCAGTAACTGTTGATTACCATTCTTGGCATCGTCTCGGG
Organism: Zaprionus obscuricornis; assembly: GCA_037044475.1. Taxonomy (NCBI): domain Eukaryota; kingdom Metazoa; phylum Arthropoda; class Insecta; order Diptera; family Drosophilidae; genus Zaprionus; species Zaprionus obscuricornis. The sequence goes on along the minus strand of JBAMBR010006733.1, from coordinate 51,305 downwards.
GCGCCGCTGTAATGCCAAAGTCAACAACATCATCCATAGCATCACCATAGGCGCTTTCATCATCATCGCGCGCATCTACATAAATATTCTCACCCTCATCATCCTCTCCAAAGTCATTGTCATCATCATCATCCTCATCCTCATTGCTGTGTTCCTCGAGGCTCTTTTGCAAATTCAATTTGACTCGCTCGTTTTCTAGCAGCTCCTCGAGTACATTCTTCATTTTTGCATTTAATGACAGCTCCGACTTAGCGCCTCCTCCGACGCCGACAACGCCAGTAGCATGGGACGGCAGCACAAAGGTTTCACTGTGTAGCAATGAGGTCGCACCTTGCTCTAGTTCGTCGTGGTCGAAGGGCGTGCCACTCACTTGGATGGTACGTGCATTGCCATCGCCTCCAATGACGGGGTTAAGCACCTCAACAATTGTCGTCTCCTTGGCCAACGTCTGGTGCATGCTCAGTGGCGTTGGCATAATGCGTACCTTGCCCGATGACACGCTATCAATGGACGATGGGCCGTAGGCATCTGAATCTTGGCGTAAAAACAGTTTGTCACTGGTCGCTTGTACCGTGACAATCGAAGCAGTATCCTCCTCTTCTTCTTCATCTTCGTCTTCCTCATCATCATCATCATCATCGTAATCATCATAGAAATCATCATGCGATTGCAATTCCAATGGTGGCTGCGTATCGTCAAGTGTGCCATCTTCAGATTCAGGCACTTGTAACTCCAACGATATGATACGCTCCTTGCAGGTTTCAACCTATGTATATTAAAATGTGATACGTTGTGCATTTTGTTTTGGATGATAGACTACGAACTAATGAAGGCTGTAAACAGTAAACAAGCACCAAGCCAAGACCAAAACCTAAACCTAAACCGCAAAGCATGCCAATAATCAAAGTACTAAATATTATATAATTACAGTGGGTGCAATAAGTTTATGAAACAGAAAATATGAGAAATAAAAATATTCGAGATATTAAATAATAAAATACAAATAAAGAAAAGCATATAAAAAATATGATGTACTACAATGTTATTGTAGTTGTCATTCAATTTACATAAGTTACAAGAAGTTAATTTGAAGATATTCTACAAGATATAAACTTGAAAATCTATACTTTTTCGTCTATCTATAAATCAGATATATCCAATATACATATATAATATAACCAAAAAGATGCGTACAAATTTTATGCAATGCCAATGAAAGTATGAAGCGAGAAAAATGTAGTAGAAATATGAGCCATGAATTTAAAGTAGCTGCCGTTGAGTACAAAGTGAACAACAAAGTTCGTATAACAGGGCGTATGTGTGACATGAGAAAGGCTAAAAGACGAGTATATTTTACACACACACACACACACACACACACAAACACATATAAAATATTGCCTGCGTTTGTTGAGGTTTTCTTCTTTTTTTTGCCAGCTGTTCGTTGTGCGTTGTTCATTATACGCTGCCTTGTTGTTTGTGTTGTCAAAGTAAAAGGTTTGCTAGTAAAAGGATAAGATGAGGCCGCTTGCTTGTCGCTTGCAGTCGCAGTCGTACTGAGTCGTCTGCTTACAGGCTTCCCGCAGTGCATTCAATGCATTTTAGTGTCCGCTTCGTCTGTTCCCTTCAGCAAAAGTTTTTGCTAACTCTTGAATTTCCAAAAGGGTGACATCACAGACTGTTGGCAGTCAGGGTGGTAAAAATGGTCTACACTAAGCAAAAGGCAGAAACTTTTTATGCTGTTGACATTTTAGCCGGTTCTTGTGTTTTTTTTGGAACGTTTCCTTCCGTCTATACAAATTGAAAAGCCGAGACTAACAGAAGCAAATAGTAGAAATTTAAGATTTGTGGCCAAAAATAGCTGAGGCAACGAAATGAAGCGCAGCATACCGCACCGCAAAAGCATCGCATCACATCACACCGGCCGTATTGTTGTCTATAAAATATATTGCGTTGCTTTGGTTTTGTTTTTGTTTTTTTATATTTCGATCGGAATCATTAAAATGACGACAAAACTTTTGCTTTAATTTTAATGGAGTTGGCCATAAAAAGCAACGCGTCATTATAATGCGTTTGCATACTTAAACTGAATCAAGAATCAAGCCCCAAAAAAAAAGCGTAAAAGTGGCGGTCGTCGACGCTTTATGGACACGTGACAACAACAATCCCTCTTCTTTACCAAAAGGAAAAAACAAAACAAAAGCAAACTGAAAACTGAAAACCAAAAACCAAAAAACACAATGAAGAAACTCTTTGAAGGTTAAGCTTCAAAACTGACACTAGATGAAAAAGGGGAGTAGACGATGCGACGAAATGTTGTTTGTTGCGGCATGGGGGAGATGGGAGTCTTAAAACCGCGGCACTTAAAAGACAACAATAACTGGAAATGATTTTTCTGTTGCTGTCGTGTGCTGAGAATCTGACAACCTTTTCTCGTAGGTGCCCCACAAAAGTAGCTTATTGTCCTTTTTTTTTATGTGCTGCACTCGCACTCAGTAACAGCTTCTGACTCCCCTTCCCTTTTTGTACACTGCTTTCATCGTGCTCTTCAGGTGGTCGTGTCCTTTGGAAATGTCAACAAAAGCCACTACGACGAAACAGAATACTGTGTGGATATTAAAATTTTCTTTGCTCAACAAAAACAGCAGCAACAACAGCAACAACAGCCAACAACAGTAATGTCAACGAGTCACAACAATAGCAACAAAAACATTTGCGGTGAAGCACTTACAAGATATAAAGATACTGAGTATTTTTTATTTTTTTTTAGAAGACATTCTAAACTCTCTATAGAGTCTAGACTAGCTATGCATATAATTGAAGTACGAGTATGAGTATATTGTCTGTAGTTTGGCTATAAAGATCATAAGCTCTATAAAATAATTAAGAGTTTGTCTAGGCATCTTGATGAAATGTTTACTGCATTTTATTTACAATGATTGTGGTACGAGTGATATTCGAGAGAGACAGAGAGAGTGAGTCATAGAGTGTGTGTGTGTGTCTGTGTGTGTGTTTTCATAGTGCTATTAGGTGCAGTTGATATTTTAAGGGCGTGCTAAGTACGTGAAACTACTACGAGATCTCCTGGAAACGGGGGACACCGTACAACGTTTACGAGTACAGAACAGAAGCCGCTATAAACCAACAAAATGTATGTGAAACGCAATTGCATTGCGATAATAACGCATTTTGCATTTGCTATAACGAAAAACTCAAATTAAGTGCCAATTTGTCTTGATATTAAGAAAAAATAATATACAATAATAAATTTTGGTAATTTATATAAAATTTTTTTTTGTTTTTTGTGTGTTTCACTTGGTTTAGCTAACCTCTGTTTCGATGATTTTCTCAATATACTCGACAGTGCGCAGTTGAGGTTGCCCCGTTATGGGGCAGGGCACCTCCTCAGTGCGTCTCACGATTTTCTCATCGAGTATTTTCTCGCGTTCGCGCACGATGACCGGACCATCGCTTGATTTTATGGCAATTTTTGGAAAGAATATTTTTGGCTGCACATAAAGTATACACAAAATTATGAAGAATGACAGAAAGAGAGAGAGAGAGAGAGAGATATATAGAACGAAGGAGAGAAAGAAATATTATGAAAAATAGAAGAAGAAGAAAAAAAAAAAATTTTTTTTTTATATATTTTATAAATGATTTATAGATTTTCAAGAAATTCCATTTTCATTTTTATTTCGATGTCAAATTTGATATTTGCCTATAAGAAATTCAAAGTTCTCCTAGAGCTGTCAAATTAGTTACAGTCGCATGTATTTAATTTTTTTTTTTTTTTTTTAAATTTTTTTTTAGTAATTTGTTGCTGTTAGTAAAGTAAACCATGTAGTTCTATGGGTTGTATTTCTTTAGCTGGTTAAAAGATGTTTCAGCCAATTTCCTCAGGCATATCACGCATAAATTATTAATATTTTTTTTATTTTTTTTTTTTTTTTGTGGTGGGAATTCGCTTGAAATTTTGGTTAGTCTTGAGAAATAATATGATGCAGTAATTAGAATAGAAAACTTACCTCGCTAGCCTTGGACTCCTGTGTGATGAAATCATCGGTCACTTTACGCATACTCTTAATCACATCCTGTGCCTCAACGGCACCCTGTTCCAATGAGCGCAATCGTGCGGCACGCCATGAAGCTCGCTTCTCGGCGCTGCGTGGGTTTAAAAAACAAAAATAGATATTATTAGATCGGAACTAACATTTTTCGATGTTTGTAAGTTCAGACAAACAGAGAAAATACAGAAAAGAAAAAGCTAAACTTGTACAAGATAAATTATGCAACTATAAGAGAGAATACCATGAAAAAGTATTTACTTATTTATTTATTATGTACAGTAGAAGAAAGTGACTAAAACAGACACCGTAAAACTAAATAAAAGTTATACGTAAAACAGATGAAAGAGATTTCTCTCATTCGTATTTATAGAATTACATAAAAAGTTTCATTTGATACACATTGAAATATTGATACGTTGCCTCACAGATACAGAGTGAGTGTGTGTGTGTGTGTGTGTGTAATTGTATAAGTGCGTGCACATCTGTGTGTGAGTGGTGTGTGGGTGCACCACCTTATGTTTTGCCGTCAAAAATTAAATGGCAAACTCTTGTAATTTTGCGAATTAATTATGAAATTACCCCTAAAATGCCTATGAAATCTAAGAGCTCTTGATTTTCTAGAACATTTGACATTTCATCTGTGACGTATAAATGACAGTCAACTCTTTGAATGGCATGCAAAGAACTTACTTCATCATAGCACGACTTTTCTGTGTGGGCGTCGATTGTTTTGATGTTGAATTGTTCGAATGTTCTATCTGCTGTTGCTGCTGTTGTTCTTCCTCTTCTAGTTGCCGGATATATTCATCCAGACTAACACCTGCCTGACGTGCTGCCGCTGCAAGGGCGCGCCGTTCTGCTTTTAGTGTACGAACGGGTATCCGACTGCTGGCACTAGTGGGCGGCGTAATAGGCTGCTCCTCTTCATGTATAGTTGGCTCCTCTGGCTGTGATTGCTGTATCGTCTGTGTCTGATGCCTAAGACGTTGCTGCAATGCGGGCGGTATTACAACTTTGACCTTTGGCTTGGGCAGCAGCGATGGTTTGGGCGTATCATTTGTAGGCGTTGGCATGAACGTGGGCATGACCTTGACATTTGGTTGTTGTCTATGTTGCTGTTTGGGTATTTTGCTGGGCGCGTGTGTTGTCTGCGCTTGACTTTGTGCGTTTCTGTTCATTTTTAGTGAATTTAAAAATTTCATTGTTTTTTTTTTTTTTTGTGGTTGTTGTTATTGTTGTTTTTGATTAAGTATTTCATCAAAAATAAATAAATTAAAAAAAAAAGAACAATGTTGATTGGCCAAAATTAAAGTTGCGTATGTAGTAAATGCGGTTAGCACATGATATGAACAGTTACAAAAACAATGACGTTAATTCGTTTTAGTCACAATATTTGAACGTGCCTTCGCTTTATCCTTGTTTATATTGTTGTAAAGTGTATATGTGTGTGTGTGTGTTTATATATGTTATATGTGTGAATGTGTGTGTGTGTATGTGTGCTGCTCGGCATGCAACAAACTTTGGCATAACAAGTCAAATTTGTTGTAATTAAAAACCAAGAAACACATTGCTAACTTTTCCTTTAGTCTGTGGCAAAATCACTTTTTGAACAACTTTGCCAACAAGTGCAATAACATGGCAGCTGGAGATTAGCGTGTTAAGGCAGACATCTAAAGCACTGAAGCAAAGACAGAGACAGAGACAAAGACAGGAACAAAGACAAAGACAGAAACAGAAACAGAAACAGAGACGGAAACTGAGACTAAGACAGGAGACAGGCGAGAAGAATAGAGAAAACGAAAAGAAGACTGGCAGCTCGAAGCAACAGACAGGATAGCATAGTCAAGGCTTCAGACAATTCGGGCCAAAACACGGCAGTATAAGCCATGTGCAGCTCACTTGCATGTCAGCGAAAGTCGTAAAGCTTTATATATATATATATATATATATATATATATGCATTTGTATATCTTAATACACACACATATGCAAAATTAATTTTAAAAGTGAGCGCAGCAAAACTATTTGCAATAAGGTCTTATCTGGCAGTTGCATTATCCTGCGCCTTAGCATCTCACAACTTTCGCTCTTATTTTTCTCTACTCTTCACACCTCTTCTCATACTCAAGTTTCTGGCAATGTTGGTTGCTTTGCCACTGACGAACTTTGCGGCCTGATTTCTTATATTTTTTTTAAGTTTTTCATCTATTTTTTTTTGTTGGTTTGCCTTTAGAGCTGGCTGCAAGTGGCTTTTGTCTTAAACAAATTGCTCTACACTTACAGTTCAAGTTTAATCCCAAATTATTCGCATGCAGCTGGAGAATCGTCAGTAGAGAGTGTGGGTGTGCTAGGGTTGGGGATGGGGGGTAGAGGTTTGGTGTGCTACAACTTCTGCTTGAGTGATTTATGTTTTTCAATTTTCATCTTGAAGTAGTGCGGCGTAGTGCAACTTAGCTCAACGTCCTGCTCGGCTACCTACGCAAGTGTCACGGCTGAGAAGCGCATTGTAAGGCATCTGTTCGCCCAAGCTTGACCGGGGCCAAGCTGCACTTGTTACTTAGAATCTTTTACTTGCGCTCTCTATATATGTAGGGTATTATAACTTGATCATGCAATATGTCAACTCTAAATGAAAAAGTTTTCAATTGTCAACAAAAGTTGAACGAATTTTGTGAAATTAGTTGATTATTATTATTATTATTATTTTTTTTTTTTTTTTTAAAAAAAGTTTTCAATTAATAAATAATGTTGCACAGCTTCTTATTTTTAACATCTTAGTGTATGCAATTTGCGGCATATGAAAGCAAAACTACTTCTTAATATTTTTTTTTTTTTACTCACATTTTCGCATTGCCATTTTGCCCGGCTCGCTTTATTCATTCATTTGTCCTTTCGACTTTTAAATGAACTTTGCACAGCGACTCCTTGGGGCAGCTAGAGAGCGAAAGGGAATGCGAATAAGCGAGAGTCTTGCGCTCCGCATTCATTGCTACAGGGGCATTTGCAACGTTGCAAGCGCGAGTATTTAAACGAGGAGTTGAACTTTTGCAGTTGACAGATTTATGGATGAACTTTAAAATGCCAGAGGGGAAAGGTTTTACTATGGTTTTCTGTTTTCAATTGCTAATTGTCGGCTCTCAATAATTTAGTTAAATAATAATCAACCTCGTTAATTGTCAATAAAAGCAAATTATAAAATAAATTACCACAACCAAAAAAATAAATATATTAAAGTAGAACGAAACATGATTTTTTTTTTTTTTTTTTTACTGAATTCCATCACAACTTAATAATATAAATGACTATTTAATTTTACATATATAAAAATACAAATATAATATAACATTTATGATAATAAACTGCATAAAACAAAAATAATAAAAAAAAAATAATTGAATATTCATTTATTTCTTTCGCATTTATTTATAGATTTATTTCTTTTGTAGTTTCTGTTTTTTTGTTTTTTTTTTCAGTTTGATTTTTTATTTTGCTTTTTTATTCGATGCAGTTAACAAAAAAATAAATAAAAATACATTTATTATATGGCACATGTTATTCAAAAATGCATTGGAAATGTGTGAGCATAAATTGTTGATGTTCGATGTTGGATGTTGGATGTCGATGTCAATGCTGATGATGATGCATGATATTATAGTACGTATAGTGTAGCATATAATAGTAGTAGTAGTATATGTCTGTAGTATGCATCTTCTGTTTACTTAGATTAATATTTAATACATGATTCGAGAGTATTTTATTGTTTATGATTATAAGTACAATATATAAGAAGTAGATCGAGAATATATATATATATATATATATATATTTGTATGTAAATATGTATTATTTATAATTTATATTGATATATAAATATTTATAAAATATATGTATGTATAAAATAAATTCAACGCTGGCAACAACAACAACGCAATTTTGTTTTGATATCATAAACTTAACGTGCAATGCATTTACAGGAATTTCTCGTTGAACTGCGCATGGAACTATTGGTTAAATACGTGTAATATGAGAATGACCTAGTTTTTATTTGAATTCCAATATTTCTATAGTTACCCCTGAATTTATGGAATGACAAAACATACAGTTTGTCAGTTGTCTCCAAGTCAAAATTAACAAAAATCAATTAACATCCATTCACCCCTGCTGCTCGCTCAATAATAGAAACTAATTACAGGCGTAAAAAAAAATAAAATAAGACTGAACATAAACCGTAAAATATACTAAAAGTTAGTATGGTAGGCACTCTGTCTCTTTTCCTCTTTATGCAAAAAGATAGGAATTAGGTAATATAGGTATAATAATTACTTCTCATCGTCCTTTGCTCTATAAATTTATTTCTTTTTGTTTTTTTTTACTTAATATTTTATACATTTTCTTGTATTCATTTTTAAGTAACACAAAATGCGTATGTTGTTTACAATATGCTAATAACATGGCCCCTGCTGTTGCTACTGAGGTGGTCAAGTATGTAGGTGTGTGTATGTGTAAGTGAAAGGATAACGGGTGCATGTGTGAGTGTATACTATGCGTGAATACTATACACAGCCAGCAGGTGTATTAGGTGAGTAAGTGTTGACAGCAAAGTATTTTAAGTGCTAGTTTCAGTTATATACTTGTACATATGTAGTAAGTTTTGAATAGAAAGCAAGAGAAATACGTTGTAATAGGAGCACTTAGAAAAAGTCGACATTAACACTATGCTTATTAAGTGGGCGTGTCGTAGTGGTAGTGTGTTCGTCGACATGGTTAGTGAATATAATTGTAGCTGTTGCTTTAGTATATAGTATAAAATTGTAGTAGTAGATTTACGTACTTAGTTGCTATATATATATATATATATAATAATACATATAGTATAAAAAAAAGTTGCTGAACATGTAAAAATATATGTGAGTAAAATATGTTGTTTCTTATAGTCAAATTTCTCTCGCATAGAAAATGTTTTTGTTTTTTAGTAGTAGAAATAGTTTGTATCTATGTTGTTGGATAATTAGATAACATAACTTAGTCAATAAACGTGTCACATTCCATTACAGTGTGTGTGTATATATTGCTCTCTCTTTCATTCATTGTCTGTAAGTGTGAGTGTGTGTTTGTAATTGAGTATGCATGTGTGTGAATATAAGAACTTAGTTTAGTTTTAGCTTCTAAATACTGCTTCAATTTCGTCAAGTGGATTCCTGTAAAAAGTTTAGGTGAAAAAGCAGAAACAGAAAGTTTTTTTTTGTGATGTACAATTAAACATGTGCAGAGTGTGTTACTGACGCTTGCAGGTACAAAAAAAAAAATAATAATAAAAAAAAAATTAACAATGAAAAAAGAAAAAGAAAATTAAATTACACACAAAAGAAATAAATTTATCGTGTTGGCAAAAGAAATGTTCAACTGCTTTTTGGTTTATAGTGTTGATGCTGTTGCTGTTTTGCTGTTTGCTGCTGCGTCTGTTGTTGCTGTTACTGTTTTGCTTGCTACTTCTGCCAAGTTTTTATTTCACTTCTTCACTCAATTCTTCAGCGCTTAATGTGGCCGGGGTTTTTCCAACTTTAATTAATATTTATGCGCCAAAAGCAACAAACAAATATACAAAATAACAATCGAGAAACAGAGCCACACAGTAAAATAATAAACTGGAAAACAAAAAAATTGTTTTCGGAGAAGACAAAAAAATAAAAATAAAATAAAATAAAAATAATAAAAAAAAAAATATACTGAAAACAGAAACAGATACACACACATAAAAAGCATCATTAACGCCCTCATTTTAGCTTAAGGTCAAATTATGCTTTTATATCTGATACACAGAGAGAGAGAGAGAGAGAAAAAAAAAAGAAGCAACAAAAACAAAAACAGCACGAAGAAGAAGAAGAGACAGACAACTAAACTGCGATTTGCATATGCGGTGCGGTCCATTTGTGGAACGAACATAGCGCCAACGCCATAAAATATAAATTAATTTATGCGCAATCAACAAAACATAAATATTTTCATCTGCATAAAATCACAAAAGCGGCCCAAGAAGCACCGCTGCGGTCACAAACCTGCGTGCATAAATGTAAATAAATATATATGTATATAAATCTATACATATATATATATTTATATATAAAAAATACAAAAAAAAAACAAACAAAAAAGAAAAAAAAAAATTATATATATATATATAAAAAACGAATCTAAAGCTGACCAATTGTCTTGACGTCGCGACAATCTTTTCAAGGGCAACCGCTGCGCCAAACCAATTGAAAGCGAGAGCGAGGGAGTCAAAAATCTAAGATTCGAGATTCACGATCAAAATATCTAAACTCAACACTCTCATCAACCGCTGCGATTAGTAGTGTGTCTCGTTCGTTGTGGTTGTAGTCAACGACGACGAACAGACTAACTAGAAATAGTTCATAAATTATCAAACTATAAATTAGCCGATTAATGCACAAATAATATTTCGATTGCGTTTTGCCGCCATCGACGTCGACGTTCCAAGTTGTCAGCGTCGACGCCAAGTGCTGACTTTGTCGCCACGGAAGCCAATGTAGATGGAAAAAAAAAAAAATACCAAAAAATAAAAAAAAAATAAAAAAAAAAATTCATAAACACGGATCTCGCGAGCCTTTGTGCTACACAATTTTTATAGATTTAAACGAGTTTAATTTGAATATAAATACAAATCGCATTGAGAACATTGCGTTGCCGGCTAATTTGGTATAGCTTTAGTGTCAATAGCTTTATTTTTGTTGTCGAACGCAATTCTTTTGTCTGTTTTTATGGCCAAGCCGAAACGTAAATTTATGCGTAGAAAAAAAAAATCGAAAATACGATGGAAGAAAAAAAAAATATATATATAAATATAAATATAACACACACACACACAAACAACAAATGAAACCAAACCAAACCGTTGAGAACTAGTAGAAATTCTTGCTGGGAAATTTTAAGTAGGTTATTAACATGTTTATCTTCTTTTCTTCGTTATGAATTCCAAGGCCATAGCGATGCCAACATAATAACACACATTTAAATTTATGCAAATTTATGTTGTAAACCATTTGGTCAGTCGGCTCTTTGCCATTGGCATTCGTGTCTCGGTTTGGCTTTGCGTCCGTTTGGTTTTTGGTTTCTGAAGCTGCGCAAATTTTTTTTTGTTTTTCTTTTCCATTTTTTTTTTATTTTTTATTTTTTTGTAAATTCAAGGTTAATGCTAACATTGATTTGTTAACAACGTTGCCATGTAAAAGACAATAACAAATCGTATCTTGTAGTTATTGCTTTTTGTTTTTTTTTTTTTTTTCGTCGACAATAATTTGATTGCATGAAATCATGCGAGAAATGAGTTAGAAAAAAAAAAAACAATAATAATATTGATGATATTATCAGCGACAGGACCGCGATACTTTAGTATATTGCAAATTAATGGAAACTTTTATAAAATTAAATATTTCTAAAGATTATTTATATCAATGTCAACAAAAATATATAAACATCTGTTGTAATAATTTAAAGTCGCAAATATTTTTTTTTAAGCTATGTAGATCAAAGTGTACAAGACTTGATGAAGTGCTATTTCTGGTAAGCTTTTATATGTTGATATTCTTATATCATGTTTCTCTTTCTTCCTCCCCACCCCCTCTCTCTCTCTCTTTCTTTCATTCTATCACTCTCTATCTCACTATGTTATGTCATTTAATGCCCTGTTATAAACGCTCGTGTGTAATGAAATGTACATAAACATTTCAGGTAACATTGTTCTTTGTTCTTTCTTTATTCTTATTCCCATTCTCATTCTCATTCACATTCTTATTCCCATTCTCATTTTCATTCTTGTTTCACCTCTTCGCCTTGTTCTATGTAATATTTTTATAGCCACCATCTTACATTTAATTCGCAAACACACAACGGACAGCAGCGACAGTTGCTTCCTTTTGGCGGGTTCCGATGTCTTACGAGCTGTTGCCTTATGCCCGCTAAATGATATCTCGTGTTGTCATCCTTCCTTTGCCAGCCTGCCTAAGGTTTCTTTTTCACTTTACCAAAGAGAGTACATATTAACATTTCATGTCGTTTGTATCATCTATTCTTGCTATATAGTATTTCTAGTGTTGTAAAGTTTTAAATTTCATTCATTTAAATTCTTGTCATTAAGACAAGTTTAAGAAAATTTCAATATAGCATGAAATATAGTATGAAATTAATAAATAAAATATATATTAAAACTATTTCAAGTTGAAGTTTAGTTACTTAAGTATTGTAAAATACTCGAAATAAATATTAAAAAACAAAAAAAAAAAACATTTTACATTAATTTAAAATTGTGTAAATACTGAGCAAAGAGTATTTTATATTTGTCATATATATATATATTTTAAAATTCTATTGTATGGCTTTTGTTTGTTTGTTTGTTTATGTTTTCCTGCTTTGCAACAATGTGAGGGCTAAAATTGTATTAAATTACATTGTTGTTGCTCATTACATAATGCTACTAGAGTCAACAACTAGAAACGAGCAATGGCTGATGGCAACACGGACACAAAACCGAACCGTACCGAACCGAACCACACACAAGCTCTTCCAACATTCAAGACATACGTTTAAATGTATGTAAGCAGCCTGATAAGCTGCCAAGGTACAAACATAAACATACATACATACATACGTATGCATGTAGAAGTGTGTAACTGTGAGTTGGGCAAAAAAAAAAAACGAAAAAAAAAGCTTGAAGAGCTGCCGGGAATGCGAATGACATCAGCGACAGCTTCAAGTTGCGGTTTTTCATTTTTTTTTTTTTTTTTTTTTAAATATATTGGTTATATACATATATAAATATACATATATAAATATATATATATATGCATGTAAGCCTGTATTGTATGAAAGCAACAGTTTAACTGCTTTTGGTGAAAGTTAAAAGCCACGCGTTGTGGTTCCTACGTGTTGCATGCTACTTGAAGTGACATTGGCAGGGATTTACCGGGTTGCCACTTCCTTTAGACGATACACAAGACTCGCTCTAATTATAATTACTACAACGTGTAATGACAAAGTCATGTTGTCAGCTTGGACTTAAATGAGCTTTAAAGTTCTCTGTAATGACATAACAAGGATCGTAGAAATAAGCAGCAAGCATAGTAAGTCGCGTCATTGAATATGAAGATACCACATATATATATTTTCTAGGTAATGATAATATGTAGTAGTAGAACATTGAATGCATTACATTAATATTAAAGGAGCCAAGTGTGTAAATTATACTTATATCGACATATAGTAGTGCTACGCATGACCCAAGCAACGTAGTATATGAATCTAATAAATGCTTTCACTGCCTACTGCGTACAACGTGTTGTTTTGCCCTTTTTCCCCATGTTGTTCGATGCGTGGGAAACGCGGACCTGGAACGCAATTTGTGGTTTGTTTTGAATGATGAAGTTATCCAATTGCAAAAACAGCTGGCATTACGCCTTAGGGAATTCAATTTTGCCGTGTACGCAACGCAAGACTAGGCTAAAGGCAAGACAGTGAATACTACGCAAAACCAGGCTAAAGGTAGGTCAAAAGAGTTTATGTTATGCCATGGCTGGGCAACCAAAGCACGCACATAACGCGACTGCTCAAGGCAAGCAGTGCTTCTACGCAATATACTCAAAAATTAACTAACAAGTAAAGCGTCGTAATACGAAAAATCAAAATTTTTTTTCTGTTAGGATTTTCTAGATAAGATTTAAGCTTTTGTATATGCTTCTATTTTACACACTCATTCGACAGACTAAAAACCAAAGCGTAGTGATTAAAAACGCAGTCACTCATTTTCTCTCTCTCTCTCTTTCGTTTTTTCAATATCCCTTAGTATATTTCAAGATTTGTGTGTTCTGTGTGTGTGTGTGTGTGTGTGTGTGTATGTGTGTGTATATGTTGTTTATGTCTTGCCATGCAAGTGTCATAACATGTTTTTAAGTGGCAAAACGCCTGAGAGGCGACTTCCGATTTATGAGTCCAGACAACGCTTAAGTGCTACTTAAAACTTAAATCGCTTTAAGGCGTACATCTTTCATATACGCCAACTGTAACATGTATACGAATATAAGGACTGCTTAAGGATAACTATGTATAAGGATAAAGTCTATTTGAAGATATAAATATATGATATAATCATTTTATGTTTATAATAAATAGAAAAATGACAAAACTACATTTCAATGATGATGATCAGCTCCGTTAGTTGGCTGACATGAAAAATGTAAAAGATCAGCTTAAAATAACTTTACCGTGTGTGAGTGTGTATGTGTATATGTATGTGTTTTTTTAATACTAAAGCAAAATAAATTAAAGCCATTTTCTATATTCATCTATACCAGCACCAACACCAAAAACCAAAAGGCAGCAGTTGAAACTTTTACCAATGTATCCTAAATCTTAAAAAAAAAGCAATGTTTATAAAAAAAAAATGCACAAACACCTTTTCATGAGTAACTATTTTTTTTTTTTTTTGAATGTGTTTTATGTATGCTTGTGTTAGTGTAAGTGTAAATGTAAATGTGTGCTGTGATTATCATAATCATAGAGTGAATAGTGACCGTTTGTGAACGTGTCTGTGCATTCAAATGTAACATAAAATGCAACAAAAAAAAAAAAAAAAAAAAATGCAAAAAGAGAAAGCAAGCACCGTTGAATTCAATAAAACTTTGTCATCAAACACTCACCTTATGTCCTCCGCATCTCTGTACTGTGTGCTCCGTACAACATTATCAACAACATCGTTACGAGTAGTTTGTACTTGGTCGTTATCGTCATCGTCATCGCCATCGTCATCATTATCATCATCGTCATTACTACTGTAACTGTTTTCAGCGTTATCTGGTTGCCTATCAGCATGGCGGACATCTTCCTTGTCAATGTTGTCATTGGCGGCATCCAATAATCTGGATTTTTTATCACGACGCAATGTTGCAATTTTCTTCTCCTCCTCTTTTCGCAAATTTTCTACTTCATCCTTTGACAGGAATGAAAAAACTTTCTCTGCAATGACAGAAAAGCCAGAAAAGCATTTGCATCAGAGAAAAGCTAAAACTATTCTACGATTTCTACACACAATCCTCAAGAGATTCTGCGAAAATCTAAGGAAATAAATTAAGGATTTAAATAAATAGCGATGGCATCATCCGCTAATCCTTGACTGCAATCATGCATTGAAGAGCTGCAGCAAGCTAAGCTGTAGAATTCTCGCTCAACAAAGCTATCGTGGCTTTTCGCTTTGTCATGCAAATGCCACTCAGTGATGGGGTGGCGGCTTTGCGGCAGTGGCTGCCACAAATGCAGCCAAGAAGCGCCTCTTTTCTAATTACACAAACCGTTGAGCAAAAAAACTTGATAAGGATTCCCTTGGTTCAAAGCAATAGACATGCGGCTGGAAAAGCCGCAACGATAAAACTGACTTCATTTTCCACTTAATATTGTGTAAATTGTTGTCGACATTCTTCCGCTGCTAGCTGCTTGAAATGTTTGTCATTGTGTACATCTTGTACTTCTAATAATTGATATTTATTTTAGTCATTAAATTATTATTATCTCTTATCTTGCAGATAAAATGTAATTATCGGTAACGTGTCTTTATCTATTAACAAACACTATTTCCTTAGTTCGTTAGCATCAGTTTCTATTAAAGTCTTACCTGGTTTCTGTGTTGGCTTGTGTTGGTCCTCCATCGCGGATTCAAAGAAACGTTTTTTGTCGGACACAGATTTAGGCACTTTTGTGGGTGTTATCGCTGCATTTTCATCCTCAGGTGATGACTGAAAAAAAATACAAAAAAACTTTTGTTAGAAAGGCAACGAAAAAGACAATGGAACGTGAGAGAAAAACTACGGAAAGTAAAACAAAAAAAAAGGATAACAAAAAAAAAAAAATGGAAAAAGTATTGTGTATATAGGAGAAGCCCCACCAGCAGCAATTTTTTTTGTTTGTTTTTGATTTTCGTAGAAATTTTTCAATTGAGCGAAGTGAAGAAAAACTGCAATTTTCAAAGTCAAAGTCAAAGAAATTCAAAACGGCCATAAACAACATTGATGGCGATGCACAACTTTATTAAAAAACAGAAAGAAAAACAACAAATAAACAATAACAACAACAACAACAGAAACAAAAACAAATGGCGTGTGTATAACAATGGTAGAGCATTTGTTTTTCTACCGCCAAAGGCAACATGAGCAGAAGCTGCCGTCATTTTCATCATAAAGTGGTGTACGGGCAGGATCAGAGCTTTTGTTTTTTTTTTGTTTTTGCTTCCCCCCAGGACATATAATTTACGAACACGCGGGGGACGCAAATTACAGTTGCTGCGGCAATAGAGCGGAGCAAAACGTGGACTGAACACAGTACCAAGCAAAGCAGAGGAGAATAGAGAAAAGCACAGCAACAGAACAGAACAGAACAGAACGTAGCGGAAGAGAAGAGAACAGTAGAGAACCGACCGGGTCAAGTCATTTATCATCCAAACTCATGTACTGTCGGTTTTATGCTTTCATGCAATTTCTTCGTTTTAGGCAACATGAGAAGGCCAATGCCAGCACTAAAATGTTGTGTTTGTATATGTATATGTATATGTATGTGCGTGTGTGTGTGTGTGTGTGGATTTTGCAACGACGACAAAGTCATTAAACGACAGTGGAATGAGCAAGAGCAAAAGCCAGCGTTAAACTGCACAAATTGCAACCTTATCCTTCGGTTTGCCTCGCATACTGTCCAGACACGAATGCTACAACTAAGCACAACACAAATGCCATAGACACATACACATACACATACATACATCCATAAAACGACATGCACACGTAAGCTAACACACACACATACACACACAGTAAAAAGGCAGGCAAAAGGCTCATAAATAAAGGAGGTGACCAACTAAGCAAACCAAACGAATCTTCCTAAGGACAAGTGCATGGAAAAGCGATATAGCCAATATATTGCCCCTACAGTAAATTCAAGTACATAGTTACATACTATAGAAATACCCATCAGCCACTATCAAGCCAGAAGCCAAGAAGCCAATGAGCCAACGAAGCAACGATCCTAGTTTGAGTTTCAGTTTGAGTTTGAGTTGAGTTAAGTTTGAGCTGTATTTTTAGCAAAGAAATTAATTTCGTATCGGATTTTTCGATTTTCAATTAAAGCCAAAGGACTCTCCAGTTGCTGCTCTTCTCTCTTAGCAACTATCTCACCCTTCTCTGTCTTTCTCTGTCTCTCTGCTCAATCGGGCTAATAGAAATTTATTGAGCCATGAAAGTGTTGAGAATGTGGCCAAAAGCTATAGGGAGCCACAAGAAGCAACATCAACAGCAGCAGCAGCAGCAGTAGCAGTAGAAATAGCAATTGCATCTGCAGGTACTGGTCAACGCATTAAAAGCCAATAAGCCATTGAATAATTCAGTTGATGCGTGTATATGGCATGTAATATATATGTGTGCATGTGTGTGTGTGTGTGTGTGTTTGTAATTTCTATTTTAAGCTTTCGCTTTTTGTTTTTTGTTAGTGTATTAGTGTGATTTGGCGCTGTTATCGACACACCCAAAGATATAGTATACACATATACACAGTGAGAGAGAGAGATAAACGCTTATCATTAGCAATTAACACTGTCAAGTGATAAGATAAGATTGCAAGATGGTCTAGTCTGCAGAATGGGTTAAAATGCTCCGTGGCAATATGCCAAAATCAGTGCAGCACCAACTGTCATAGCGTGCGACACATTAGCAGCGTATAACGCTCTCTACCAGTGTGGCACAGGCACAATTTATGTGCGCGCATGAACAAAAAACTTCAATAAATCTTTAAAAATTTGCTAAAAGAATTTGGTAGACATTGCTGGGTGCTGGGGTAGCAGGAAGGGAAGAAAAAAGTAGTAGGACATTACAAAATGAAAGATCAATTCAAAGTAAATCAAATTACACAGACAATGTTTATTCAAGATTATTTAAAAATATATTCAAACTTTGTATCTTCATATCATCGTATTATCGTTTTTCTTTTTTCTTTTTTTTTTCGTGTAAAACAAAATAAATTACGCATTAAAATCAACTTAATAATTCTAAAGAAAATTAATTTTATAAATTTTAATTTGTTTAATTGTATTTGTATTTTATTCTTTGTGTATGTGTAGGTGTGTGTGTGTGTGTGTGTGTGTGTATATATTCTTTCGTTACTTTTTCTCGTCTTGTATTTCATTTCATTTGCGCAAAGAGGAAAGAGGAAAAAACTGAATCAACCTGCGGGCGGTTGGTCTTTGCTCTGCAATTGCACTGCAATGGCAACTGTTTCAATCAACGTCAAATTAGAATAGACCAAAGAGTAGAAGATAAAGCAATAGATGGATAGATAGATGCCAACTAAGCTTAGCTGAAGTGGCCAGCAGATTGTGTGAGTTGCGGTATGCAGCAATTTCAACTGCAATTTGTGCTCTGCAACGTATCATGCTATGGTGGTCAAGGTCAAAAAACAGAAAGCAAAAAAACGTCGCATCTAATTAGCAAAAAGACAGATTGTGTCTAATGTAGTTTTTGCATCAGCTTGTTGCACATTGGCCAATTAATTAAATTAAAATTGTAAAAAAAAAGGTAAAAAAAAAAAATATAGTTCCAACAATGAAGGAAGTTAAAACCAACGGCAACTAAACAGAACTTGAAAATTGACTTGGTGGCAATATAAAAGCAAAAAAATTATCAGCAATTTGACCTCGAAGGCAAAAAAAAAAACAGGCAGGCAAACGGCAACAGCAAGAAGTACAGCACACAAGTAACAGGTGACTACTAAACTGTAGTCTCCTTGCCAGTCGGTGTCGTTGGCGTGGTTGGTATACGTGTCGTTCCTATAGTCGCTGCTGCTGCCACTAGCTGCGGCTGGGATTGTGAACGTAACTTGAAATTGGCCAGACCACGCTGACCGTGCGGTTTCTGAGCAATTGGTGGCGCTGGAGCAGTGCGCAATTTTGTTGTTGGTTTAAGCGGTCGCTTGGGTGGCAAAGGGGGCGGTGTGGGTGATTTAGAGGTACGGCAATTCAATGAAGTATCACTATTGCGACGGGAATCGAAGAACGCGGTATTACTATAAATGGCCTCCTCCTCGATGGTCGAATAGATTTCCTCAGCAGTTTCATAGTAACTATTGCTATTGCTATTGCTATTAGTGGCGGTTGCTGTAACCGCGCCTGTGGTTTTTGCTCTTGTCGTTAACAGCGACGATGTCGATGAATTTATTGAAAAGGTGGACGAATTGCTTGTACCCAACGACGAATTAGATATGTCAACGCGACCTGTGGCCATGTTTTGGTAATTGCTATTTGAGTTGGGGCCGACCATAATTTCCGAAAATGTTGGGAATTTCATGGCAGCATAAGAGGGTGACGTCACAGAGTTTGTAGACGTGCGCGAGCACGTTGATGTGGACGTGACCGAGGATATGGACGTGGGCGTGAACGTGGTTGTGGTCGTGGTTGTGAACGTGGTCGTGGGCTCGAACGTATACGCTTCACTCACCGGTAACTGTGTTGTAATCGAAGATGCAGGCGTTGCTTGCAGATAGAGAACCCCTGTAGCTGTAGATGTACTATGATTACCCGTAACCACCTGGCGCTGATCGCCTGGCAGCAGCACTAGGTTAAATGTTGTTGTCGGTTGTGCAGCTGCTACTGCTGCACCCAATGTTAATTTGTTTGCCTGTTGCGGCTGTGGCAAACTTGCATATTGCACCGGTAAAATTTGCGCTGATGGAAATATTTGCGCTGGCGTTGCTGGCCCCAAAATCAATGGCTGCTCCATCAGATAGTTGGCAGTGGCAATGCCAGAGATAGATGCAGATGCGGTAGCAGTGGCAGTGGGAGAATAAGATGTTGATGCGTTAGTGGCGACAGCGGTTAGTGGCGACTCATGCAAATGACGTGAATATAAGGCAGGTGGTGTCATTGGTGGTGGTGGTGGTGTGGTCGGTGTCGGTGTCGGTGGTGAGGATTGTATTGGTGGCGGAGGTGGTAGTGGCAGGTTGTCAATGTCAGTATCGCAACAATCTAGAAAAGGGTTGTTTACCGCAAAATTATTACTGCTGTTTCCACCTATACCAGTAATGGGAATAGGCGGTGCCGGCTCATAGGGAGCACGCAATTGATTTCGCATCTCATTTTCCCGTAGTAAAAAATCACGATGCTGCTCGGCTGTAACCAAAATATTATCTGGCGAATTTTCATGCACAAAATCATGTGGACGTCGTTGCGCTGGCGGCAATGCCTCCATGTAAGGTGATTCTTCTTCTAGCACCGTGGGTGAAAGTTTCGGCTGAGGTGATTTCGGTAATGTTGCATAGTTCACGGGTGGCGGTGGTGGACTCTCACGTGGACGAGGCGATGATTTGTTGACCACACGTACTGGCACCTTGGCTACTTGATGTATGGTATTGGTACTTGCATCATGTTCGAATACAGCAAAGTCACCTTGACCTACATCACTTGCCTGGAATGTCTCCAGTGCCACATTTCGCACCAGGTTAGCTTTCTTTAGTTGCGGCTTGGGCAATGTAGGTGGCGGTACTTTGGGACGAGCACCAGACAAATTCTCGGTGGACTTGGAGATAACAGTGTTCGGTGTGCTGCGACCACTAGAATGCGATTGTTCTAGCAGATCTTCGTTTGAACGTGAGCTGCTAAAGAAGAATTGTTCACGTGGCGAACGTGGTGAACGATTAATTGCCATGGCAATTTGTGTATATTGATCATCTTCATCGGGTTTTGCTTGACGGAAAGGATTCTCACGCTCGTATTCGCCAGGACGATCGGGTGATGTGGCCCGTGAGACATGCTGCACTTTTGGTGATTCCACCTCACGTATACGTGCCACTGTAGGTACAATGGGCAGCAATTTGTCGGGACGGCGTTCAATTGTGGAACTGTTTGAAGAACTGGGACTTGTAGCACGTAAAATACCTTTGCGTGGCATTCGACTGCTGCGTGTATCCTGCTCGGAGTCATAGGCACGTGTGAAACGATCAGGTGTACGAGATCGAGAACGTTCATAGTCTGATTTTGAGCGCTCATCGCCACTCAGATCAAAACTTACAGATTTCCGATGACCACCAGCATATTCCGGAGTGCTACGGCCGGAACGTGATGGCTTATAGGGACGACAATCACTCTCAGAGTCGCTGGTGTAACGTCCACGCGGACGTTCAAAGCAATCGGAATCGGTGTCTGCATACGATGGTGGTGACTGTATGTCAATGGGCGGTGATGAATCATCTTCTTCGTTTTCCTCAATAATAGCATCAATATCATCAGCACCATCATCATCCTGATCATCATCATCATCGTCATCATCGATAATATAAACTGGTTCGGCCTTCTTGGGCGTTTCTTTGGGTTTGCTGCGTTGTTCCTCCTGATTTTCCAGCATTTGCTGATAGGAATAACGAGATCCTGCCGCCAGTCTATCCGGCGTCTGTGTGCCACGCTGCTATTGGATTTTCATTTAGTTTTTCGTTTTATTTGTTTTTTTTTTGTTATGTTTTGTTTTGGATTTTCGTGTTTGTTCTTGTTTTTGTGCAGCAACTCTGCGCTTCACACACACACATAAGCATGAAACACAAATTGCAATGTGCGACGTTAATTGAGTGCGTTGGTGTGTGTGTGTGTGTGTGTGTGGATGTATGTGATTTTTGTTTGGTCTGTGTCTGTGTCTGTGTGTGACTGTTGATTGTGTCGAATGTGTTGTGTTGTGTTGATGATTGTGCTAGATGGTTGGTTTTGGTTTCTGGTGCACTAACATCACGTTCTTCATTTTCCTTACGCTGACGGGCCTGCCTGCGCTTTGTTGTTAGCCAATTACCAATGTCACTGTCTGATGATGAGGTGCAGTTGCGTTCTTTTGGCCAAATTGCTTGATGAGTGGAATGAGCTGCACAGCGGACACGACGTTAAAACGAATAATATAGCGAACGAAAACGAAAACAGAATCAGAGACGGGTAACAGGATAACAGGTTAACAGGTAGCTGGACAAAACAACACAATGACATAAAATGAAGGATTGACAAATTAACAAAACAAAAAAACACAATGAGAATTCGTGAATGCACAAACTTTAAAATAATTTGAGCCCCAAGTGAAAAAAAAACAACAACAAAAGACTAGAACAATTCTAACATAAAACTATGCAAAGAGAATTCAATTAATTATTCTTTTGAAAGAGAAAATAGACTTTGTAGTTTGGAAAAATTGAATTGAAATGCACAAAAATAAGTTCTCTTTTTAGCAGCTAGTTATATAATTACTTAAATATGCAAATGAATATAAATATAAAATGATATACTCGCCGAGCGATAGAGAATATAAAAAAAAAAATTATGATATACACTATAAGTGTCATTAAGTCGACTAAAATATTTTTTTCTAATTATTGATAGAAATTGTGCTTTTGACTATATAAAATGTTTACTCCCCCCCCAATAGTTACGTATAATAATAAATCATATTAGTTTCCTCATTTCTTTTTTTTTTCGTAGTTACGATAATAACATTTAGATTTCATTTATTAACATCAAAAATTTACACTCCATATTCCATTTACCTAGGTATATATATATATATATATATTATTTTTTATATATATACTAGATTAATGTTGACTATCAATAACGAAATAATCAAATAGTTGAAGAATGGAAACAACAAAAAAACCAACAACTGGTAGAGCAACAACAAATACAAATAGTAAATATAGTCGCATCAATTGAATTGAATTACTGTTAACAGTTTTGATTTATAGTATAGCTAATGATAAGATATATATATTATATCAATCATAACAATTTCTTAAACTTTATATAGACTTTTGTTCAACATTCAATTGTTAATCGTATAACAGTTTATTCTTGATAGTAAGTTAAGTTAAGTTTTATCATTGGCTTATTATTATTTAGCATGTTTCATACAGGTAGTAAGAAGAATACTTTTCAATTGCGTATTTTGGACCTTTTTATGTGTGTGTTACACATTACATAATAGTAATAGCAATAATAATCATAATAATAATAATCATCATTATATACAGAATAGACAGTGCATGTCCGTCAAATATATATATATATATATATGTATAGTAACATCATAGGACTCTAAAAAAAAACATCAAGAGACAACAACATTTACATACGAATAGTATGTGAAATACTGATACCGCAAAATGACGGCATTGAAATATTAAATATTTTATTTGTTTCTTTCTGTTTTTGTATTTTGTATTTGAGTTTTCTCTTTGAATTCTCATCTCTTCTTTTTTTTTATTCTTCTAAAATAACAGGAGGGATTTTGAGTATGTTTTGCAGTTTTTGTTCAAGTTTTGTTAAATGACTTTCATTTAACAATTGATAGATAGATAGAGATCTAATCGGTGTTGGGTTTTGAAACCATTCGCTGAGTTAATTGCTTTTAGAATATATTTTGTTTTTTTTTGTTTTTGTTATTCTTTCGGTTTAATTTCTTCTTTCTTTTCAGTGTGTATGAATAATAAAATATTAGTTGTAGATTTATTTAGTTTAGATTTAGGCTCTGTCTAGCAAATAATTAACTCTTAACTCTTTGCGCAGTGAACACGAGCAGGTTTAAAATATCAAAGTGGGTGGAAAACATATTAACATAATTTTGCTAAAATAGTTTATAAGTTTATAATCTTCTATTTTCAAAGTAATTTAAACTAAATATTCAGTCTTATAGTGGGATACATCCGCTTGTTAAGAAATTTGACGCAATGAAACCTACGCACAGCAAAAAAAAAATATATATATATATTGTGTAACGAATTCAAAACAAACGGAAAATTTTAATAAATATAAAGGATAACAAAAAAAAAAAAATAATAAGAAAAAAATCAAAATATAATATGTTGAAAAGCAGCGAACGGCGGCACGTCATTGAGAGCAATAAAAAGGAAAAATGAGAAGAAGATAAGAGAGAAACATTTTAATGAAAATTTTCTTTTAGTAATTGTTTCTTTTTTAATTATTTATAGAGTACATATCTTATATATTTGTATATAATATATATATATATATATATAGATATATAAACTATATAGCATAATATATGGAAAAAACTATTTATGAAAATATTATGCATATATATATAGAATATGTACATCTATTATTTCTTTTCTCTTTTTGCTGTTTTTTTCAATTGAAATTCAAATTCTATTGGCTTTAAGTTAAGAAACAGCAACAGTAGCACATCCAGCCATAACAATATAAAAAAAAAAACACAAAATGAAGAACAAAAACGGCAACAGGCAGAACAATCATACACAATAATAATGCCACCAATGCGAAATGCAAAAAAAGAAAGAGCCAGGCAGCAGCACTTCCAAAAGGTAACAACAATAAAAGCGCAAACAGAAATTGATATAAAATGTAAGTAGCATAAATAAGATAACAACACATACAACAACAGCAGCAGTAACAATATAAAATAATAACAAAAAAAAAAAAAAGAATAATAATAATAACAACAACAAACAACAACAACAATAACAACAATGAGCAGGCAAAACATAACGTAGCCCATACGAATATGCTAATAAATAATAAATCGTTTGCCGTCATTACAATAAATATGATCCAGCTTTCAGGTGGCTTCGCCCACAGCTGCGATTCCCCAGTGTTCACTTCGTTGGGGAAAACAAACATAAATAAAGATAAGTGAAAGCCTTTCAATGCTCAATGCATGCAATTAGAATTTTATTCTATTCATATATTAAATCTCATCACTCTTACGAAGTTCACCATGTTAAACAATATTTGACTAACAACACAAACTATTAAAATTCAATAGAAATATTTAATTGAATTTGTTTTTATTTTTCATTTTCTTTATTTTCTTTATTATGTTTGTTTTAATTGAAAATTAAAGTTTTCATTTGAGTAAAGTCAAGTTAATTTGATTAATTTTGAAAAATATATTTCTCTTTGATAATGTTAATATTAAGAATTAGGCGGCAACATGAGTTTTAAAGACTATAAGTTGCTTTCATTATTTTAATAAAATTCCAAATAAAAACAAATTACATGTATTTGCAGCTAAACACATTTTGTTCTTGTTCATGTTCTTCATTTTTCTTTTCTTTTTTTTTTCAATAGGTTGAAGACATCTGAAGTGAAGGCAAGACAATAAGAAAAAATAAACAGAGGCAAACAGAGGCGACAGCAAATGATGGTAAGAGAATAAACTTTATGTGATGTGAATTTTCATTGGATGGAGTGTTACTTACATATCAAGTCAATGCGCATATAATGGGAACAGAGGACATTGGACGTTGGACGGGATACATATATAGTACATACATATATTTTTTGTGAAATGTGGCAAATGTTGGCGCATATGAATTGTATCAAATGTATAAATGTATAAATTTTATAAAAAAAAAATATAAAAAAATCACACACAAATGTGAACACGAGCAGGCACAGATACAAATACATTAACATATACAATAGATACACAGACAGACATATATTCTTACATACACATCTAACATACAAACATATATTTCAAAGACGTTAGTAAAGTTATTGAAACAAGCAAAAACAAAAAAAAAAAAAAGAAAAAAATGGAAAAACATATAAATAAATGAAATAAAAAACGAGTGAAGAGTTTTGAATTTTGTGAGTCTTGTTTCAAGTTTTTTGAATGCGCAACAGTCACTTGCAATTGTTGTTGTAGTATGTTGAGTAGTAGTATGTTAAAAGCAACATGGTAAAATCAAAAGGACAGACACACGTTAAGAGACATTACAGTAAAAGTAACGTACACGTTCATACACACATACATATATATTATTAAACAGCAGACACGCAAACATACAGACGAATACAATTATATACAAATCGTGCGTTCAAAGACATACCTGCTGCTGCTGCTGTTGCTGTTGCTGCTGAATTGAGCTGTTAGCCTGCGTCTGAGTTTGTACAACAACTGGTGGCACCGTCGATGAAGCAGCAGAGGTCGCTGACTCAGCTGACGGCTGCGTCGCTGCGGAAATTGGCAGAGGTGCTGCCGGGGTTGTGGGTGTAGTTGGATTTGTGTCGAGCGTGTGCTTTGATATAACAACGGTCGTTGTCTTTTGTATCTTATCCTGTTCATGATGCTCTGATGGTGATTTTGGTGGCACCGTGGTGAAAGCATCGGCGGCGCGTACAATTTCCAGCACCTATATTTGAATTGAACACGCCACAATATAAATATACTATATATAGAAACACTCGCATAT
Source organism: Zaprionus obscuricornis (assembly GCA_037044475.1). Taxonomy (NCBI): domain Eukaryota; kingdom Metazoa; phylum Arthropoda; class Insecta; order Diptera; family Drosophilidae; genus Zaprionus; species Zaprionus obscuricornis. Next base: position 24,936 of record JBAMBR010006733.1, on the reverse strand, counting down.
TGACCATGTCAAAGTTCAAGGTCATTTTACAAACCTTCTCCTGTGTGCTCTTCTCCTGACCAATCGTTGCTACTTGCGTCTGCTGTTGCGTTTGTTCGGCGTGAATGAGCGCCACGGTCTGTGCAGCAACCGTGTCTGACGGTGCTAAATCAGCTGGCGGTGTCGGTGTTGTTGGTATGGGTGATGGCGATGGTGCTCCATGCACTAAAGCAGCAGCAGCTGCTAAGCCTGTCTGACTTGTGGGCTCCGGTGTGGCAGCAGCAACTGTATCTGTTTGCTGTACATCAAATACATCAAAGTCCTGTGTGAGTGTGAGAGACTTAAATGATGCTGCTGTTCTATGTACCGATTTATTTATTTTCACTCACCTGACGCATACGTTCCTCATCGTCGGGATCCAAGCTTGAAACGCTTTGACAGTGACTTAACTCTGAACCTGTTTCCGAAGCACGAGATCCTTTACATTGTAAAAAAAAAAAAACAAAAACAAAAACAAAAAAAGTTTCAAGTAAATATTTTATAAGAATATTTCAATGTTTGAGTCTTACTAACCTTGACGACTGCCACCGCTGCACGATGTGGATGAGTTGAAGCCAGTACTCATGCCACCACCTTGTCCAATGGAATGCATTAAACTCGATTTGTCATAGCCCTTGCACACGACCAATTGAATTTCATTACCGGCGGTACGCAAAACGTTCACTGCATCTTGATGTGAAGCTCCCAACAGTGAATGGCCATTGACCTCTAGCAGACGCATGCCCACCTGGGTTCAAAAAAAAAAAAAAAAAAGTTTTGTTAACTTCATTTTCAATTTGCCAGACAACAAAATGTGTTCGCCCAAAAAAATCTTGTACCAGTCCCTGCCTGAATAACCCGCCTTACCTTAAGCCTTCCATCACGTCGGGCCGCTCCAACCGAGTTAATTTTAGATACGAAGACGCCCTCATCAGATGGATCCACCGGATTACCGCGCTGTCCATTGAGGCCACCCTTGATGTGCATACCCAAACGTTCGCCTTCGGCCTTGGATAGTAAAATTTCCTGCGTTTTGCCAACGATGACGATGATGATGACGGCAACGATGACAAACAACAACAACAATAAGAACAAGAAGAAGAGCAAGAACATGAACAATAAAGAAAAAGCAGAGAATAATTAGCATTGGCTTCGTCTAAGTGCTTGGCAATTATAAACAAGAGCAAAGACTTAAACAAAACAACAATTTAGATGATAATGATGCTATGCGAAGCCGTGTTAACTTTTTTTTTTCAAGACGATACCATTAAATACAATGAACAATAAGAAAAGCTATATTGAAGATTAAACTTCTTTATCCAGACTAATTATACGAATTGGTTTTAATGCTACCGAAATTTAAATTATGCGTATTGCCTTACTGTTTGCATTATACATACATAGGTTCATATATGCGACCTTGGCCTTTATTAAGCAATTTGCAATTTCAGTAAGTTTAAAATTAAATTAAAAGCTATTTAAAATATTTTTGTTTATTTTTTTTTTTACATTTACATATTATAAAATTAGTACATACAGGAGCATAACTACAAAGGATTAGTTTATATTTCTTTAACAATAATCTGGCATTACCAATAGTTTTTTTTAGGAGTGAAGTCTTTATATTCTTACCTCGGTTTCTACATGAACTACTTCTATGTGCTTTTGCGTCATAATTTGTTTTTTTTTTTAAGCATTCATAGAGCAATGTGAAAAGAGAAATATAAATAGGTTTTTTTTTTTCTTATTGACATAAAAGCGTTAAAAGATTTCTAAATTTACAATTAAAGCAAATATATATTAAATATACATATACGAATAATAAGTAAAAATAAAAAGTTAAAACTAAAGCAAACTAAAGCTTAGCAAATAAAAAATGTGTATATGAGGCTTACCTGAAAACCAGGTGGTAATGGATCATGTTGTATGGTCAACTTGATTTCATCGCCAGGTTTTAGTAGTTCTAGTACAGCATCTTGATGTGTGGCCTTGGAGACATCTGCTTCATTCACTTTCAATATACGATCACCCATACGCAGCTTACCACATTTGGAGGCAATGCCACCCGGAACAATCTACAAACAGACAGAGAATATAAATTTTATCCATATGTAGATTTCTTTTAAAATTCATTTGCGGTTACTACACTACATAGTATCAAAAGTTTTAAGCTCCTCACAGACGCGTTGATGACTAATTTAATTGCCAATAATAATGAAGCCGACGATTACATATTCAAGCTAATTGTTCAGCTCATTTGCATGCAAAAGTTGTATGGCATAGTATCGCAATTGCTTTAATTGGGGAAGGTTTTTTTTTTTTTTTTTATACTTTCATAGTTGAACTTACGTGTGAAATGAAAATGCCTGGTTCACGGGTACCAAATGGCACACAAGAATGATCCGTGCCGCCAATGATGCTAAAGCCGAGTGAGCCTTGATTCTTTGGCAGCACCACTTCCTACAGAGACAATAAACAAAATTTCATTAGTTAAAGTTACAATTCAAATGTATAATAATAATAATAAATAAAAATAATATATGTATAAATAAATAACGGACTACAAATTGAACGTGTTCTCTTTAAATTTGATAAGAGCTTGGACTGAGTGAATTTTTGTGCTGATGTATATATGTTGGTGTCCTGATATGAGAATGTGCAGTAGAGTGCAAAATTGTTGGTGATATTTACATGAACAAATTTGTAAATATAAACAAAAAACAGAAAACAGCAAAGAAATAGAAGCAATATATATTATTAATATTATTATTAAAATAATTAATAAATTATAATAAAAATAAAGCCAAACCAATTACATTCAAAGAATTAAGAAAATTATTACAAACACCGCAGGGATAAAAACAATTGACAAAATAAATAATAAATAATTTTGTTATGCATTCCGAATAAACTTAAAGTAAATATTAATTACTATTTAATAAAACATGCAACATGTTACATTTATAATTTATTATTATTCTTACTCAAGTTATTTGAGGTTATATTTTAATTAAAGCAGAAAATTTCAAAGCAAAGACCATATGAAAAATTAAAGAGAATTTGAAAACTGCTTTTGATACTCGAAAAATATAAAATAACCACAAAAAAAAAAAAACATAAACAAATGCAAATATACATACAACATGCATGTGATGCTCTCTTATTAAAATGTCAAAAAATAATGAAAGTTTTACATTCATTAGCTCAACCAAAGAGACAATATGTAAAACAATAAAAGATACAAATGTATCTGCACAGTATAATAAAAAACTTTTGACAATCGAATTAAATAAATAAAATTCTTTTGTGACTCTTTTTTTATATGCCATAGGAATCGATGCCTGCGTACAAATGTCAGACAGTTGAGAGTTTACCAAAGAACTGACAACAAGTGAAATTAAAAACAATTACATGTGTTATTTGCAATTCAAATGCAACTTGCGTTGTTTTGCCAGTTGATGCAACTGACAAAAGAAACAAGCAAATAAATATCATAAGTTTTACAAAAGTTTTCATTTCTTGCTTCAAATCTTTGCACTTGACACTTGCCAAACGTTTACTTTGTGGGCGTGGCATGTACAACTGTACAACTGTAAAACAAATACTTTTGTTTTCATTATGCATTATTTAAAGGGAATGTTAAGAAATGCGAGTAGAACAGTTTGTTCATTTAATTATTCATGTGCAAAGACTGACTGAAAACTGGTCAAAAGTGTTCAAGTTTCAACAGAAATTTAGCATGGATTTATATTGTAAATCGAGTAAAACTGTGGTTCCCAATAAATTAAATAGTCTGATGCTCTATATTTTTTCATTTTCTTATACCAATAAAAATAATAATTTAAAAAATATATTAAAATAAAAATTTGCGTACATATATATATAATTTTTTTATTATTGTAATTACTTATAAAAAGAAAAATACTTAAACGTTTATAATTTTAGAAAATAAACTTAATTTTCAGTTAGTAAAAAATCAACTTAATTCCAATTTATATAGAAAATAATTTAAATAAATAATTGCATGCACCATATACCATAAACTTGCAAAAGTTTCATCATAGTTTCATCTTTATCTTGTTTTTTTTTTAATAATATGATTAATTGGATTAATTAGTCCTTAAACCAACTACAACTACAACTACAGTAAGAACATTACAATTAGTTCGATGTGTGCGTGTTTTGCAAAATGCTTGGAAAAGTTTTTTTTTTTCTATTTCAACTTGAAATCAAATTCAATTTATTGCAAATTCAACATTTGATGATAATAATGTGCAAGAGTTTCAAATGCTTTTCAAACTGATAATCTAACGCATTTATTTTATCGTTATTCACGTAAAGCATTGAAAACTGAAAGTTTGAAGAGTTTTGTGTTCGAGTTCGAGAGTTTGAGTTCAAATCAAAACGCACAACATTTTTATTTACATTAAATCAAAATATATACAATGTATGTATATGCATATATACAATGTATGTATATGTATATGTATGTATGTATGTATATAGTATTTCAATGTATGTAAGTGCTTAAGGGCTATACAAATAAATTGAATGAGGACCAATAATAGCGAGAGCCAATTACAATTCTATATAAAATTTATATCATATATTTTGTATGTCTGTGTGTGTGTTTGTGTGTGAAAATATATATATTATTATTATTATTTTTTTTTTTTTTTTTTTGTAGAGTGTATGGGTGTAGCTGTGCATATGTGATAATAAAAGCTTTCGTCCTGGTTGTAATGCCTGTTACCGATGCCTGGAGAAACAGGAGCAGGCCTCAAAGTATATGATGTTGAAGAAACACAATACACACACAGCATATTTTCGTTTTAATTTTTTTTTTTGTATTTTTTTTTTTGTTTTTAATTGCGTTTAGTGTATGCGTGATGTTGTGATAGTCACCTCACTGATCAAGGGCTCCGCCAGCTGATTGTCGGTGATGCGCGTCATGACTGTTTCCGTAAAAGTTGACTTCGTGATGGTCTCGGTGACGCGGCCCAATTCGGTGGGTGCGGCGGGGAACATGGGTAAATCTGGTTGCGGTTTGTTAACATTTACAGTTACAGCACTGATGCCAACCTCATTAGGCCGTGCCACATGCACCTGATGTTGACTGCCGCCGCTGAGAAAATGTGCCGGAATCATCGCCTGAAAATCATCACTGGTCAATGGCCGCAATGATGATGGCTGCTCGGACGTTTGTTGTTGTTGTAGTCAATTGTTGGTTGGGTTGATTTAACGTGAGGTTGGTTTATTTTTTTTTGGTTTTTGATTTTTAACAAGTTTTGATTTGGCAGAAAGTTTTCAGTTTTAAAGCAACATTTGGATTTGGTTTTGGTTTTTGGTTTTTTTTTTGTAGAAAAAGAAACAAAAATATTTTTGGTATTTTGTCAAAAAATTTTGCAACACAATTTTTGGGATCTAAATTCTATACTATAAATATAAACTGCCTAAACTAATTATAGTTATTGATATATATACGAGTAATAATGTATTATATATATTTATGCATATTATGTAAATTTCTGTTTCCTATACATTTCTCGGAGTGCATTAAAAACGAATACGAATACGAAATAGTTGATTAAGGCAAAGGACATGAAACAAACACAAATTGATTGTGCATAATAAAGAGTAGCATTATTTATCAATGATTCAGCAGAGGTAAAAGAGTAAGAATATATATATATATATGAATATAAATATCAATAATATATCATAATATTATTTAATATGATATATACCATATATAATGATATTAACATGAATCAAACACAATTATTTTTATATATGTATATAGAGGACGCGCACAGGGCACATGCAAAACAAACACAAACAAATTCAATATATATATATGTATGTGTGTGTAATCTAAAATCTAGGGTTATAGTTTTATTTTGATATATAAACTGGCAGATATGTATTAGCACAATTAGATATACGTATGTATATGTATATGTATATAATATATATAATATGTATATATAAGAAGAGTGTTTATGTGTGTATCAACAACAATTTGCGTGAAATAAAATTTCTTTTTTTTTTTTTAGGACAACTTGCGCTTTAGCTGACAATGCATTAATTTTTTTTTGTTTTGGTGAAAACTTACCTGAACGCGAATGCAGCTGCTTGATAATAATAGAATTTTGTATTTTCTGAATTATTCTTTGTCAACTGTCGCGCAAGTTGTTTGCTTTTTAAGTTTCAAATTTATATTGTAGAAGGAAGGATGTTACTTATGACTAGCCTCTGAGCATGATTAACGAACGAACGAGCGAACGAACGAACGTACGAAAGAAACGAGCGAGCTTATGAGTAACATTAAAATGACGTGCAGACAACTAAACAGGTAAAACTAAAAGCTAAGGGACTCTAAGACAACAACTATTAAGTACTAGTAAAAGATGTACAAGTGTTTTTTTTTTTTGTCATTCCCCTACCTGAGCATCGCCTGAGTCGCCGCTGCTGGTAGATGCAGCACCGTTCAGTGTCCCATCGGTGCCAGCATCTCCCATAGGCACAGAGTTGGTGCGTCGTGGTGCCGGCACTGGCTGCCCAGTGGATTTATCAATGTGTGATATTACTGGAGCCACAGCGACAGCAGGTGCTGCTGCTGCCATGGCTGGTGCTGCAACAAATCCATTTGTCTTGTTGTTTGGCAGCGTATTATTATTAGTATTGCTGTTGTTGTACGCAATACCAGTTGCTGCTGTTGTTGTTGCCGCCAAAGGCGAGGTCGCCAATGTATTGTACTTATACGGCTGCTCTACAGAGCTACTAACATCGCCTACGGAACGTTTAAAGTTAGCTGCGAAAAGTTAGCAAGAAAAAGTTTAAAGAACAAGTTAATAAAATTAATAGAGAGTCGACATTGACACTTTTGCTAACCTGGTCTATTGGCCAAATAGCCAGAGGGACTCAACGAGTTAAACACTGAAGGACCACGTGGACTTGTCGGTGGCTCTAGAGGTCCACGATACTCACGCTGCAAAACCAAGCGCACAAATCGTTGTGGCTCCGTAAGACATGAAACTGCCGCATCATGGTGCGCCTCAGTCATGTCGTTGCCGTTAATCTAGTTGTGCACACAATTGCGTTGCAAAACAATGAAATGCTATTAGTGTCTGCCACAAAATTTAACCACAGTTTCAACAACACTTACCGCCATGACACGGTCACCAACCATGATTTTACCATCACGATGCGCAAGTCCACCCTCGGTAATGCGAGATATGAAAATGCCATCACAGTCATCTTTAAACGGTGGCGAACCCTTGCCGCCGGCAATACTGAATCCTAATCCTTGGCCAATTTGATCGCGTATCAGTGTCGTATGCAATTGTATAAAACTCAATGGGGCCGTTGATAACGAGTTCTATGCAAAAAAAAAAGAGATAATATGATGCACTACTAAAAACTTGAAAGTATGAATTGAATTTTTTACCTTGCTATTTTCTTGTAGCATTCCATTCGATACTGTTGATGGAGATGTGGCAAACAGATTAGCCTGATAACTCTGAGCTGGCGCAATCTGTTGCTGTTGCACAGGCAACTGCTGCTGCTGGATCGGCAACTGTTGCTGTTGTTGTTGTTGTGGAATTATTTGTATGGGCGGCGGAATATGCCGCTCTTGTGTGACAGCCGGCAATTCAGCCACTAGCGGACGTGTCTCCACAGAGATCTGTGAAATGCTGCCATCCTCACTAAATACAGGATGACCAATAAGACGTGTCACTTCACGTTGCACCACCAGCACAAGTACAGCACCGCAAGCCTTAAGCACTTGTACTGCCTGATAATGATCAGCATCGACAACTACAATGCCGTTCACTTTGAGCACCTTATCGCCAACTTTAAGGCCTGCTAAATCAGCTGGACCTGCCTCAGTGACGCGTGATATGAAAATGCCATCGTCATCGCCTTTGAATGGTGTCGAGCCTTTGCCACCGGCTATGCTAAGACCTAGGCCTGCCGAAGTGCGTTCAATGTGAATCTCGTACTGTTCTAAACGCAGTTCTGTTACACCATCAATATTATCTGGAATTGGAAATAGAAAAGAAAATATATTGATTAATTATAATTAAAAAAAATTTAAATTGTTTTTTATTTTTTTTTTCTGCTGCAGAAGTGTTTACCAAACTGTTGTTGCCTATTTCGATCATAATCACGTTCGACGGGATCATAGCTGGTAACGATGCGCACACGCTTATCCTTGCGTCTCAATGAACCGCCATTTGAGGAAGCTAACGAGCTGCGCAAACTACTCATTGCTGGACTATTACGTCCGCTGCTTGTGGCAAGCAAAGAACTATTGCCGCCATTGCTACGCTGTCCGCTGCGAGGCAGGGTATTGTTACCCTCTTTGACTTTGATTTTGACATTGAACATTGTTGCACAATAAATTTCTAGTTGAATGCACTTTTCAATATATGCTGCCTGCTGCTTGGCATTTTCTATTTTCTTTTCACTGCTCAGTATTCAAAAGCACCCTGCATGCAGTAAGAAAGTATGTTTAGTTGACTGCACTTTTCCAATAAGATGATATACCCTGTACGACAGAGCAAAGTACGTCATATATTTCTATTGCTTGTGCATTTAGTCGGAAAATCGCATATCAATATCAATATCAACTTAATATCAAAATTAAAATATTACAATTTTGATTGAAAGTAAAAAAACAGAAAAAAAAAATGAGAAAAATAAAACACAAAACAGCAAAAATAAATATACGATGTTGTCTTATATGAAGATAATATGAATTCGATTGCCAAAAGAAATGAAATTTATTCGCTGCATAAATTACATATTAATGACATGAAAATTTGTGTGCAAATTTAATGGCCCAAAACTTTGGGCAAAAGAATCGCAGATGTTGTTGCCTACTTCTATCACCAACTTTGCACAATTCACTCTCACTCTCTCTTGCTATTTAGACCATAAACAGGCTGCCAATGAACCAATACGTCGAGTCGAAACAACGAAGAAGACAAAGCCATTTCAGAACCATAAAGCCAACGACCTTTAGGGCAAAATCACACAGAAGCAGCCCCAATTCGCAATTCGCCGCCTTCCCACTCTACCTCCCACCACAGTCAGTCAATCCCCACCGCACACAACAGTGAATACCCTTAAGCAACTTTTGAATAATAATTAAATAAATAAAGAGCCGGGCAAAAAGAACATTCCCAGGCAATGGCCAGAAGAGCTTGCAACCTGAAGCTCCTACTGACACACAGGTGAGTTGCCGTTTTAATTTTTTTCCTTTTTTGGTGGTATCTCGCGTCTGTGCCAACAACCTGGCCCTTGTCTAATTTTAATTCGCTTTGCTGATTTGCACTCAATAAATCCGTCGGCATTCTAATAAACTTATTTTGGTTTTAATGACTGTCAAGGCTAATGGCATGAGTCAAGTTGAATTTGTAATTGTTTCATTGCGCGCCGCATATTAATTGAAGTCAAAATGTTTTGCACTTAAGTATGCAATAGAATTATAAATGATTCGTTACGTATTCAAATTATTATTATTATTATTTTTGTTAGACCAAGAAAAAATTAAAATTTCATTTTAAAAATGTTTAAATTTAATTTGACTGCTTTTAGATTTTATACATTTATTTTTAGTTTTTATTTATTATTATTTTGATTTTCATTCTAATTTTTATTTATTATTATTTTGATTTTTATTCTCATTTTTCTTATTAACAGAAATTGACAATTATTCATGCATTCGCATTTTGAATCAATTCAAGTACTCAAATTAAAATGTAAAAATTGACGTAAAAAGCAATCGTAAAAGCAATGACAGATAAATAATCATGACATAAAACGAAAACAAAGCAACAGCAACGGCAAATGCAAATTCAAAGGCGAAGGCGCAGGCAAACGCAAAGATTTTCTCATACTTTTTGTTCGTTTTCTAGTTATTTCGAACGAAATGTGTAAAATACACAGAAAACAATATAAAAAACATTTTATGGATTTTCGACACACACGTATACAAAGCAGAAATCTTTTAAAAATTTTTATTTTTTTTACAGGGCTTTAACAAAACCAAACAAGAAAAAGCACAATTCAAAAGCGAAACAAAGAGAAGAAAATATATATAAAAAAAAAAAATGTAAAATAAAATACGGGTTTTCCAGCAGATGTGTGTGCTATGAAGTGTGTGTGGGTGTGCACGTGTATGTGTGTGAATGGTTATTTATACATGCACGTGTCTGTATTGCTGTGAGAATGTGTATGGCTGAAACAAAACAAACGCCTGTAAGTATGCAGCCAATGCAAAATTCATTCTACATTCGCCGAGACAAAGATTTTTCAGCTTATACCCTACTTCACATCAGAGTTGATTGTGTTGGTTTCTTCGATTGTGGCAACATGAGAAATATGTTCTTTCAACTGATCAAAAAAAATTTTGCAGATTTTCAATAATTCTTATTGAAATTTTGTAATATATGCAACGTTTGTACATACTTTTCATTTGTATTTTAGTTTATTTATTTATTATGCTGGAAATATTTTGTAGTATTTTTTATTCTCTATGGAATGTTATAAATGGAAAAGAAACAAATGAGTGTACGGCAATAATATCGAAGCTTTGTTATATTCTCCATAAAATCCTATATCAAATAACTCTTGTGATTGTAAGGATCAATATTTTAAAGCTTTCGATACTTTGGGCATGCCTCGTCACACTTGCACACACTGGTACAATCGTTGGTACAATCACATAGCGTCATCGTCTTCCAGGCGGCAATTCAAATTCAAATTACCTTTTAAATTTTTACGACTTTATACATTTAAGTAAAAGTATTTGTGAAGGGTTTCCGTATCTTTGCTTCGCGTGAATATTCCACGCAATGAAGTGTGTAAAACAAATGTGCAGCAAATAAATTGCGCAAATATTGTGAATATATTAAAATTTAAATACGCCAAAAAAAAATCATAAAATATACGTGGAAAAAACTCATTAAAAATGCTGCAGGGAAAACATCTTACAAACTGTAGGGAAATTTCATGTTGATTTCACAATGTTTGCGCTTGTTCTGTTTCTTTCCCCAGAAGTCCTAAAAAAAATTTCACAGAAATTTTTCTATCTGCTGTCTATATGAAATATGCAGCAAACTAGCAAACAAACTGACAAAAATCAATGCAAGAAGATTTCAAATCGCTTCGCTACGCTTATTTATATGTAAATGACCTGGTCGTGACAAGTCGACTTGAGTTTGAGTCAAGATGTGGGTTGCAGGCTAAGAGATGTGCGGTGAAGAGGTGCAGATATGCGGAGGAGTATTGTGCGGATGTAGATAACATGACAAGAGGCCAATGCTTTTTACTGAACTCATATTTCACACAGACAGAGCTTTGTGTCCAGTTCTCTGACATGCATGTCCTGTGGCCAGGCATTGACAGCTTGACAAGCCTTGCACTACAACTTCTTGGTCTCGTTCTAGTACAGAGACAAGAGACAACAGACCAAAGAGCAGAGTCTAGTCACAAAGTCAAAGTCGAATGGAAATAGAGTAGAGTAGCGTCACAGTTGCCCGTGTTAGCAGTCTCAGGTTTCCTTTATGCTTGTTGCCTCGGTTGTCTCGGTTGCCTCAGTTGCCTCAGTTGCTTCTGTTGTTTGCTGTCTCATGTCTCATGTCTGTTGTTTGTTGTCTGCAACTGTCTGACCACTGACATATTCTCTTTATGACAAGTCGAACTTGGCAAAACTTGAGAAAACATTTTCTTTATGCAAATTTAATGGACGCATGTCACAAAACTTTATGTCAATTCCAAGTTGCCAAGTATTTTGGTTTTTTGGTTTTTTATTTTTTTATATTTTTATTTATTTTTTTTTTTTTTGCATTTATATTATTTATATTTTTTATGTTGTTGCTCTGCCTCCCCCGTTTTCCGGTTTATCTAGCTAACCTTTCTACTCTTCAATGCCAATGACCGCAAGCGTAATCACTTTTAATTACTTCTTTTCCAATAGCAAAAGATCAAGTGCTCTAATTATACTCAAAGAGCTATTGATGATAAACACGTGATGTTTTTCTACTTTGTTTGCTACTTTATGCTGAATGCTGAGAATCTGCACAAGTATATGCAAATATGTATGTGTATGTATGTATGTATGTGTGCGAAATGTATGTTGGTTGTGATAAATTGCCGGTCATGTTGAAGGGAAACCACGGTTGAACTTCGAACTGCGAACTGTGACCTGCAAACTTGACAAATTGCAAATGTAAAGCTCTTCAAATCCACAAATAACCAGCCCGAGCGTCATTTTTTTTCTTTCTTTTTTTAAATGTGTTTGGGCATAAATTAATGAATCACATTTTTATGCTAGCATAAAACAAAAACATTGAATTATTGCTGCGCACAACAAAATTTAACAAATACAAACAAATAAACATACAATCACATATACATAAACACACATATATACATATATATAGACATACAAAGAAACAAAACATATAAAGCCCAGACAGAAGGTGCTACAAATCTCCCAATCATTTAGCAAGAGCAAAAGGCAAAAGAGGTGCGCGCAATGTTTATATCTAATCAGGTAACTGGTAACAGAACACAAACTTTGGAATGCCTAAAGCCAATTTGATAAAGCGAAACTGAAACAGAAAGAGCAACAGAAACAGAAATAATAATGAAAACAAACCCAAAAATAATAATAAAAAAAACAAAAAAAAAATGAGAGAAACAAAACGTTGCGTTGTAAAGCAAATTGAGGGCTGCGATAAGAAGCGGACCGCAAAACATGATTGGAAAACTGAATCATTGCGACATATTTTGGGCGGCCTACGGCATAAGCATTACACATTACATACTACATATGAACACACACACGCATATATATATATATACAGTGAAAAAAGTTAAGCGTTAGTTAATGACCTTGGTCCACCTGTCGTATACGTAATATTATCGCAATCGTTGAATCAAATGTCATACGCCACCACATGCCGTTGAATGTATATTCATGGATTGTATCAAAAGAATGGACAAACAGAAATTGATATTGAAATATGAAGAAATGCATACGACTTACGTATATTGCTTACGTGTACGTGTGTGTGTATGTGTGTATGTATATGATATATGAGTAAGTATATAAAGGTTGATAAGCTAGGAAATGACATCATATAGACTTGATATTATTTTAGATTTAATTTTGCGCGAAATTTCTGTTAACGTACAAACTAACAACTGTTTCAACTTGTGAATGAAATGAGTATAGTGGCAACACATATAGTACCGTTATGGCTTAACGCTAACTGTTATGACTCATAGATTTTTATCATTTTCATTTAATAAAGAAATTTCCCAAATCTTTATAACAGAATCTGCCAAAGTTGAAAAACAAAAAAATATATACAATACTTTAATTTGTAGATAATATGGCAAAATTAATAATTTTGCAACATGAATGCGACACTTGAAGATAAATATTTGAAATGCGACAACATCTGCGACAACAACTTGTGACTATAATCTCATTTAGCAAACGCTTTACGCATACATACAAACAATACTTGTATGTATGTTGACAGCTTGCCTATTCAGCTGTTAAGTCAGCAGCACAGCACATTCTTAACCCCACTGCCTTTCTCTTTCGTTTTCAACAAGTTGCAAGTATTTTGCACATTTGCAACATTTTTTTTACTCAACTTGCGCTGCGTAATGTAATGCAAAATCACTTGACATAACCATTTCTCGTGTCATCTCTCTCTCTCTCTCTTTTTATTTCTCTCTCTGTTTATCCCGCTCTCTACTATTATCTATAACTCTATCTTTCTCTTATTTTTTATCTGCATTATTTTTTATATTGTCGTTTCTGCCTTGTTTCCTTAACTCTGGCATTTATTGCATTTTTTTTTTTTTGTTTTTTTTTTATTTCAACACGCTGTGTATGTCAAGAAACTGCGCAAAGAGGGAAACACAGCGGAAAGACGATAAACGTAGCTGACAAACTTCACATGCAACTGTGAAAACTGTCAACTTGCCGGCAATAGGCGAAAACTGAATGAGGAAAATCGACAAAAAAGAAAATAAATTAAAATAAAATTTTGTTTTTAAATAATCGCAATGTTTTTTTTATCGAATTACAAATAGTTTGAAATTGCAATTTTCGAGTTAAATGTGAAAATGAAAATGCATAAACGCTTGCAGCGTAAAAGCGAGCAATAAATGAACAAAGGGCTGACAAGCCGAGGAAAGCATAGCACAAACTAAAATACAAATACAAGCAAATACAATGAAAAACGAAATAAATAAATCATACATCATACACAAAACAACACACACGCCCACACACACACACACACACACACACACACAAACACACACAAGCAAAACACACAGAGAGAAACACAGCACGCACAAAACAGTGAGAAACTCAATAAGGGCTACACACAGCGTGCAATCAGCAATACAATACATTAAATCAATTCTATTGCTTCAGGCTTATCAACGGTTTATTTATTGACCATCTCGATTTTGATATAAGGTTGAGCTACAACTACAACTACAACCACTATCAATATAACTGGGGGCAACAATGTGTAAAAGGGAACAAAACTGTTTGCAATTGTATATGCCGTTGCTGCAAATGCAGCATATTGTTTGCCAAAGCCAATGCAAAAAGGTACAGTACAAATGTTGATTGTACTGTACCACCAAGTGTTGCAACATACAAAAAAAAAAAAAAATTTTAAAAAAAAATTGAATAAAAAAATTGAAAGAAAAAAAAAAATGAAAGAAAGGAAGGAAAATCTTGGCAAAGAGCTGCCAGGAAACAGGATATGCACAGACTCACACTAAGATAAACTTTGTGTATTTGTCGTAAGCAAATATATATCTACATATATTTGTCACATAGTATGTGCTTTATACATACAAACATATATATATATATACTATATATACTATATGAATAGAGTAGAGTAGTCTTGCTGTATAAACAACATACGAAAATGTACTCTCATTGCAACCAAAATGCAAATAACGGAAGCTGTTCGTGCCACAAGGCAACTACTGAGCTGAGCACCGCGGCAGCTGATGATGTGTGCATTTCGGTAGCAGGCGCAGGGCGCGAAGTATAACCTTGAGTAGCAATTGCTTCTTTGGCTTGCAGGTGACCTTGTTAAATTGAAGCTAAAGCTAAAGCTAAAGCTGACGCTGAAAGAGCTGAAAGCTAAAAGCGAAAGAACTCTACATTATTTGCACTTGAAATTCAATTTTGTGTGAGGCCCACAATGGCAGAGCATATGTTGCGTATGCGCAACATGAAATTTTCCAGACATTTTTCTTATATTAGCTGCCTATAATCAATAGATTGCAATCGATAAATAACAACTAAAAAACAACAACAACAATAAGACAGCCAAGGCAAATTCGCACTCTCTTGTAAAAAAAAAAATAAAAAACAAAAAAACGAAACGAAACAAAATATTAACAATGAACTGCACTTAATGACTAAGTCAAGGTATGTGAAGTTTTTTTTATTGTTGGTTTCATTGTTTTTGAAGTTGTTTACGTCAGTAAGTCTGGTCTGTGCTATATGCAAAGAGTCAGCAGGCGTTGATAATATTCAGTTAATGTATAAGAAAAAAAAAAATGAAGAGGTATTTATTTAAGTCTCAAAATAAAAAGAATGATTGAAACGCGTACGTAGCGCGCGCTCTCGCGATGTTGACAAAACGCAAGCGTAACTAAAAAATGACTAAAGTCAACGGCAAATGGGCAAAGCGACGAGACCAGACCCCAAAACACACAGTTACTCATATACATATACATATACATGTGCATATATATATATGTATATATAGACTGCCAATTGCACTCTCTCCAACACTCACCGTACTCACATATACTTATACATAGACATATACAACACAGAGACACACTTAAGTAAACACCTCTGACGCTCAGGTAGCCCCTCAACATTTGCCATAATGAGGCAGTTTCAGTTTTCTGTTTTATTTAATGCTGTTTTTTTTCTTTTTTGTTTTTCTTTTTGTTTTTGTTTTTGTACACTTTCTCAACTTGTTGCGCTCTTTATTGCTTTTACTCTTTTTTTTTCTACCTCTTTAGCTGCGCTTATTTGGCTCTCTGTACTTATATTTTAATGTTGAATGTTCAGGTTCGCCCTGTGTTTACTTCTGCTGCTGCTGTTATAGTTATCTACCAGCCAACTCTACCCCGTTTTATATACACGTATGTATATGGATTCTTTTTATCAGCTTTTGCAAGCCAGCAAATATATAGATAGCGAATACTGATAGGCTTTATATACAGTTCTCTTTATATATATATATATATATATATATATCTATTTATATATATATAGAGAGAGAATCATACGTAGTTAAGAATATAATCATCACATTGTGTGTAATTATTGGGGTTTTGCGTGTGTTTGTTATTATTTTTTTTTTATTTTTGGGGCCAAATTTTCAACGTTTTGTTTACCTGTTACGCGCTTTTTTTCTTTTTGTTTTTGTCTAGGCTCAACTATCAGTATGTTGTTTTGTCGTAACGCGCTTTTAATAGGCCCAAGTTAAACCTGAATTTCTGTTAATGTAATTAACTCGATGTTAGTCTATATATCTGTTTGTCTTACTTCTTTAGCTAATGATAGCAGCAGCATATCATAAACACTTTTTGGATTACATCAAAACAAAGTTAACCTTGTAACTATTTAATAAGAAATGATTTATCTTGCAACACTTGCAACACTTGTTCAACATATACTTCGCTAAGAGCACGCATACAATCTCTCTCTTCCTCTCGCTATCGTTATATCACTGTATCTTTCTCTTGAATAGTTTAGCTTAAACGACACTGAGATATGCAAAGCAATAAATATGCATAGTATTCTGTAAACGAGTAGCCAGCGCAAATTCTTAGCTGAATAATGAGCATTTAAGCTATATTTGAAATTCGCTAAAATATTGCACACTTTGCTATTCAAACCCTTCGCGACTCGACGCGCATCGATTGCTTATTGATTATTTAACGAGTAGCCAATAAATACAACGACTGTACTTGTCCTGGTAAATTTACCATTGCAAACAGTTAAGAGAACCTCTTGAATATTTAGAATTATGAAGAGTTGTTTAATAATTTACCTGAAGGCGCAGCAGCTACCGCCTCAGCCGATGCAGCTGGTATGGGTGAAAGTGAGGCATTGAATGGATGTTGTTGCTTTTGCTGCACTTGTTCTTGTTCTTGTTCTTGTTCTTGTTCCTGTTCCAACTGTTCGACATCGGCATTCTCCTCCTCAATGGGCGACTGCACTTTGGTCAATGAGTGCTGTGGCGTTGGTTCATTGTGCTCCTGTGAGGCCAAAGCATTTGCCAATATTTCATTTGCTTGTTTATCCGTCAACTGTTGTACACGTTTATTTTTTAAATGATGCGGAGTATCGCTAAAAGCAATAACAGTAATACGATAGGTTATCATATCTATATCGATCAATTGCAATTAATAACTTACCGTCTATGTAGTTTTGGTGGTCGTTTATAAAAATCATCATCTTCGCCCTCCACTTGAAAAAGCACACGACGCTCGATCTCCTGTAATAATCAATCAAGTTTATTTTTATTACAAGCAATTCATATTAAACTTTTTCTTTAGACTTACATATTCATCATCTTGTTCATCATCCTGTGCTTCAGCATCTGCGCCGGCGGCATCGGCAGCAACTGTTGTTGTTACTATTTTTTTATCGCTGTTGGTTTTTGTCACCGCTACAGATGCATCACCCTGTGTTGATGCTGCTGCTGTGGTAGCTGTTGGAGAAACGACACCAACTGTAACAGATTTTGAATTCGCCGCAGTGACTGGTTTCTGTACTGGCTGCACAGTTGGTGGATTTTTATTGGTGGCTGTCACGACTACTTGTTGATGATTATTCGGTATGGTTCGTGTCTCGGCGGGGGTTTCTGTCACAACTGACTTGGTGCCATTCTATTTCAAATAATGGAAAAATATATTAACGAATATTTTAAACGAAAAAAAAAAATTGGAAAATTTGATAGGACTTTAATAGGATGTGGAAAATAGACGGGAAAAATTTTAATAACTGTATAAAATATATAATATAATATTAAAAACCGTGAACTAAATTTAAAAAACAAATAATACTTAAATAATAGACAAATATATTAACGAATATTTTAAACAAAAAAAATGTGGAAAATTTAATAGGATGTGGAAAATAGACGGGAAAATTTTTAATAACTACATAAAATATACGTATATAACATAATATGAATAAAGTGAATTAATAGTAAATTAAATTTAAAAAACAAATAATGCTTAAATATTAAAAAAATATATTAACGAATATTTTAAACAAAAAAAATGTGATAAATTTAATAAGAAAATGACGGGAAAAATTTTAATAACTACATAAAATTTACGTATATAACATAATATTAATAAATTGAACGAATAGTAAATTAAATTTAAAAAACAAATAATACTTAAACTAATTATAATATTAAGAAATAAAAATGTAAATTAATAATTGCCGAGATTTATAGTAAATAAGTAAAATTAATTGAATTTCTTAAATTAATCTATATAATAAAATAGAAGAATGCCAAAGCCAAAACCGAAAAAAAAAATGCATAAACAATAATAATAAATCAATTCATTTAGCTCAATAAATATAAATAGGTCAAAAGTTTTGAAATAAGTGAAAGAATTGCCACAACCGAAACAATTATGGGCATTTGAAGTGAACATATAAATTTGAACCCTGACCCTGGCCACTTGATCTTCCTCTAGTAGTAGTGGAAGTAGTAGTAGTTGTAGTATCATTTACCTCTTCTGGTAGAGACACCAAGTTTGTAATCTCTTCATGACGACTACGTTCGACTTTAAGCTTTTGCGCCTTGGCCTTTAGATCCTTCGGATGTGGTGTATTTTGACGCACAAAAGGTGTATCCTTTTCTTGGGATACCTCTTCGGAAAATTTGACAACGGTGCGTGATGGTTCACGTTCCTCATATGGTTCCGAATCGGATTCCAAATCGCGTGCTGCGCAGTCAAAAAATTTAAAAGAATTTTTATTAAAAACTTGTGCGTAATTTATTTCATATTGTTTTTATTATATTATTTTTTTTGGTATTATTTTTGTTTTGTATTTAATTGCTGTTAAAATAATTAAATGATTAGCGTACGGCATGCGCATGCAGTTTACAGTTAGTATGAATAGTAGCAGCACGTTGAAAAATATTCTAAATATTTACATTAGATGAACACTTAATGACCTGTGGCTTTGCCTATGTAAAATCAATAAATAAAGCAATTTAAAAACAACAATAAGAGCAACTACTTATTTTTGGGTGGCGTGGCATAAACATTGCCACAACGTAGCACACGTAGCAGCCAGCAGCCAGCAGCTAGCAAATAGCAGCCAACATCTAGCACTTAGCACACAGACATTTGCACCGCAATGTGCACTCTCGCACCGGTACTCTCTAATCCATCAATCGGTTATGAGAGTGTGCGCCATAAATTTTCATTTAATGTAAACAAATATTTAAATTGCAACATGTGGGCGATTCTCAACGCAACTCAACTCAACCCTCTCGGCAATTTGCTTAACATTGGCGATAGGCAGGATGAGGCACAGGGCTGGTCATTGCAGAGAGTGTGAGAGGAAGAGAGACAGAGTGAAGACCAATAAACAAATTCAAATCATTGTTTATGACGGAAGTATATGTAGATATACACTAGTTTAGTGTCTCGAAAACCCAAGCTTAAGTAGCTGCATCCAATGTCAGATCGTAACTTACAATCTTTATTTTAGAAAAACAAATTATTGACCAACACCCAGCGGGGTGTGTCTAAGTGTATACGACTACTCTCTGTTATGCGTATATGTTTGTTTTTATTTGTATGTGTGTTGTGTATATATCGACATCATCATCAGCAGCATCATCATCGTCTACGTTATTGCTGTTGCTGTTGTTGCCATCGTTGTCGTCTTCGTCGTTGTCATTGATAACTTAAGTGAATTTGACGTGTATGAAGATTTATGTAAATATAAAACAAACTACACTAAGCAGATATGACAATAATAAGGAAGACCTGAGGGCGCCATTGTCTCACTTAAAATTTTGGATCTCGAGACTCGAAAGCTTGCGAGAATCATCTTTCGTTTCTTGCCCGTCACATTTTTAATTGGATAATATGAAGAATGACGCAGTCTTACACAGCATGACAGACTTATATGTTTTGATATAATTTTTCTTAACATAGATCGGCCATATATACTTGTATGTGTGTGTGTAGAAATTCTATTGATGAATCGTCATTTGATCTTGAACAATTTTCACACAAATGTGTAAATTGTATATGAATGCATTCACGAATACCCACATTGATCTTCATCAGCTCAGTATTCAAAACACAAAACATTCAAACTGATGAGATTATAGTTGTATTTTTAGAAGTTATTTGCGTTCTGCTCAAAAACTTGTTTTCGTTCAAAAACAGTTACAAAGTTTTTTTCTTTTTTTTTTGTTATTCTCTATTATCGAATGTCAAACATTGGAAACTACGCAACACAAGCTGCCTAGAGCAAAATAACAACATTTTTAAATAATACAGTAAAGCTTAAGTTGAAATCATAATATAAAACATAAAATAACGTAGAGTTTACTAAATATAATAGTTATGTAAGTAAAAGAAACAAATTATTCAACTTGATCTATAAATTCTTTTCAAATGTTGTTTGTGTACATATACTTTTAAATATTTGAAAGCATCTGGCAATCTTCAGGCTCGTTCGTTAAATGCCAAGCTTGACTATTACTGCCTCGACAGGGCCATTAATCAATGCTCTCGTCTATTTGCTTGGGCGCGCGAGCACACGCTTTTTGAAAGCGATTAATATTATTAGGCATCTCTTGGTGTTAAACTCGATTATTCGTGAGTACTTTAATTACGAATATGCCTCACAGTTGATCTTGCTCTACATTCGTTTAGCTCTGACGTCATTGGCGCTAACATTACGCTGATGAAGAGACAACGTTTGGATACGATGAGTCAAACAAACAAAGAGAAACGCCTGTATATCAGAAAATAGAAAGACAACTGCTTTGATGTGGCATGCTGCCACTGACTGGCAGCCATTCAATCAGAGATATATATACATGAAATTGTGGATGAGGATCGAAAAGTTGAGAAAAACAGAAACAAAAAGCTATACTATATTGAATAGGGGCAACATTAACAGCAATCCGATGGGATCTGTGATGGAAAACATGCAGCAAAAGGCAAAATATTTTCCGGACCGGCTGTCAAATGAATGGAATATAAACAGCAAATAATAATAACATTATCGAATCAAACATACACAAACACACGCAAACACACACACACACTTGTCTATCTCTCGCATTAAGTGTGCATTTCTTAGAGTAGAGGTATATGCATATGTGTGTGTGTGTGTGTGTGTGTATAAGTCGTTGTTTCTATAGTTCCACGTTTCTCAGCCAACGCCCGGACTATATCGACTCATACAACTTGTTGTTATGCTATTTATATGACGTCATTTTATGGCAATAAACTGGTTTTCGTTAATAATATACAAGAAAAAATAATAATAATAACAAGCAAAGACGACTTCAAATAAAAAATAAACAACAATAACAACCACAAGAACATTAAGAATCAAAGAAAAGAATATAAATCAACTAACAAACACAACAAAAACACCAATGGACACTGGTAACAGAAGGTAACTCTCTCTCTCTCTCTTTAGACCTGAGGCCTCACTTGACTCCCTAGTTGCTTTCTACAGTTGCTTAAACTAACTAACACTCTCTTAATATTTCTGTTATCATGCATAGGCTGCTACAGGGTTTATTTTTATTTGTTGTTTTTGTTTTTGGATGAAAACTCTTATACATTAAAGCGTACTTTATATGGCAGTGTTATGATTGTAAGTATTTCTTGTAATTTATTAAAGCTTCTTTTAAACTTAGTTTGTTATTACAGCAGTTGAAGCAGTAAGCACTTTAACTTAATTTCAATAAATATTTATACAGCTATTAGTAATTGACATTCACGATAGTATCGCCATACTATCTGCAGCAATACACTTGAATTGTAGAAATCTTAATTTTAGCAAAATGTAAACACAACTCTGCCATATACTATAAACTTTTGTTATATGCCAACTATAGCTATATATGTATATAGAACATTTTATAGCACTATTTATGTTAGACAAGCAAACAACAGTCAGCGCAAACCTTTCTGTTGATAACTGAAGAAATCCATTGAATCGAACTTTTCGCTCGATCTATAAAGCGCCATAGGTGGATAATCTTTATTTTTATTTTTTTTTTTTTTTTTGTTGTTTTAAAGTTATGTGGTGGAAGGTGCAATTATATGGAATTGAGAAGACGCATGGTGTAGTTGCAAGAAAAACATCGGTAAAGAATAGAAAAAAAAGAAACATACATAAAAAATATTGGAAGACTTTTAAATAGCGTTTGGTGCTCCAAGTTAACGTGTTTTTTTTTTTAGGGGCCAATTGTAAAATATATAAATTACATTACGAAATAAAATTTACAGTGTAAGCAAAACAAATTTGGAAATTTTTGTAAAATTTGGAATTTCGACTACCGAATAGTACAAGATAGTACGAGTACGAGTTGTTATTTACAGGTTTGGCTCATTGTTTTACTTTATTTTATATTTTTGCTATCTTATCTTTTAGCATAGATTGTAGTAGATATTGCACCATGATATGGCCATAGAACGTGCCTGAGTACATTCCAATGAAATGAAATGAAAAAAAAAATGTATGCCAGCTCTAGATAAGCGCACAAAATATTCGTTGGGTACTTGCCAAAAGGCGAAAGTGAAAAGGCAAAAGGGGGGAAAATAGAAAAAAATGTCAATGGGGGAAAATGAGCAACCTGTAAATGCAGACTCATACTATTCACACTCGTTGTATTATTCATAGTCATAGTTCCTAAAGCACCAATCACCAATCATCAGTTGGCCGAAAGTTATCAGTTATCCGAAACCTCTTAAGCCCACTTAAGGGGCAATAACAAGAACTTACCTGGTGTGTTGGGCTGATATTCCTGCTGGGGTAGCAGATAGCAGGATAATACCTGTTCGCCAGTCTCTGCATCCGTATCGGGTTGAAAAGTTAACAGTGGCTGTGATTGATTCTCCGATAGCCAGACAGCCTTCAGTTGCAAGTTGACGAGCGAATAGGGCAAATACAGCAATTGATTGCCACTCACGTCAAGCACATGCAACACCGTACAATTGCCCAACTCTGGCGGCAACCTCTTTAGCTTATTATCGCGCAAACTAAGGACACCCAGATTGCTGCATTCACCAATCTCTAGTGGCAAATATTCCAATGCATTGCGATCGACATTTAGATTACTTAATTTGGTCATGCGTCCAATGGATGATGGTAGTTCAGATAGAAAATTCTCCGTCAAGATGAGTTCTTGCATATTTTCGCAACTGCAAAAAATGAATAAACAAAATTCAATTTTACTTGATAAAAAAAAAAAATTAATTTTGATTTGTTTACTTACTTGCCCAACGTTTCATTCAAACGTTGTACACGATTCTGATCTAATTTTAATATCGTAAGACGACTCAATTTTGCAATGCCATCGGGTAATGTCTCTAGCAGATTCTGTGCCAAATCCAAATCGGTAAGACTTGATAGACCACCAATTTCATCGGGCAACTCTTCTAGTCGATTCTCAGAAACATCAAGATACGTTAATTTTGTCAATAGTCCCAACTCTGGCGGTAATCGTTGTAATTGATTATGATCTAGCCAAAGTTCTTGCAGTCCTGGCAAATATCCTAAATATGGTGGTAAATCCTCTATTTCGTTATCGCCCAAATCAAGTCGTTTCAGCTTTGTTAGCTGACTTATCGTTTCAGGTAAATGCTTTAGCAGATTCTCGCGTAACTCCAATGATTCGAGCTGTGTCAAGCTGCCAAAATCGGCGGGCAATGTGGTAAGTGACATATCATTTAGACCCAATACGGTTAAATTTTTCAATTGTGAAAAGCCCGATGGTAACTTTGGTATTGGATTCGAACTAAAGTCAGCCACCTGCAGGCTTTGTAAATGTTTAATGTCATCGGGAATGTCAGGAATATCTATAAGAATAAAAAGCAAAAAATATATATAAGTAACAATTCATTAATAATCTTATGCTTATATATATTATAATATTATTCTTGATTTTGTTTTTATTATTTTTGTTGTTGTTGTTATGGTTGCTGGTTAAGCTGAACTCATTTGAATGAACTGCTCTTCATCGATTATCAGGCTTTTGCTAGTCCGCCTTCACCGCATTGCTCACGCATGAATTGCGCTAAAGGGTGTCCCTAATATTCATATCCAATTATTTTTAAATCAGCTATAAATATTTCAGGAGAGCAACGAACATTGTGCAAAAATAACAACAACAATAACAATATTCAATCCCAAATAGAGCGAAAAGCTTTTTAAATTTATGTATGAAAATTGCTTCAATAATTAAACTAAATATTTTTATTATATTATTAAAATAAAAAAAAAAAACAAAAAAAAATAATTCTTTTTTTATTATAAATATTTTCAAGTTCTTTTCATGAAATTCCTGTGTTCAATATAGATTTAAGATACGCCTAACTGTAGTAGCGAACCACAAGTAAAGGGTAAGCTTTCATTTAACAATTTAAGCTATTTAATGCATATCACAACAATACAAACACACACCCAAACATCCAAGCACACAGACACACACACACACACACACACACACATACATACTTTAATACACTTACAAACATTCTATGGCTCCTTTGTTATTGTTGCCACGCCAATTTGATAGAGCGAGACGAAGC